>JAQZBX010060359.1:0-17315 GCA_029593785.1 Cabassous unicinctus | reverse complement strand
TGGCGTAGAGAAGCAAAGCCTAGAGAGCCTCATAGTCTACAGCTGACCTTGTGGAGGAAACAGAGGAGCTCAGCCGGGAGAGAAACGCAGCCCCGGGCAAAGAGGAACCCAAGAAGCCTGAACCCTGGCAAGTGTCGGCAGCTGTCTTGCTCCAAAATGTGGCAATGGACTTTGGTGAGGGAAGAAACTTATACTTTATGGCCCGGTAACTTGTGGACTTCTATCCCAAATAAATACCCTTTATAAAGACCAACCGATTTCTGGTATTTTGCATCAGCACCCCTTTGGCTGACTAATACACTTGTTATAAACATCTATTTTACCTATGAACATAATAATTTTGGATAACTGAAAATTCCTACAGATTTTTCTTAAACTTATTTTATTAGCATGCAGTATTTTATCAAGTTTCCATATTTGCTATCTTTTGCATTAAACTTTTTTAACTCCCTGGTGTTTAGTACCTAAAAATAGCAAAATATTTCTTCTTATGTTAAAATCCAAGTTCCTCGAATAGATTTTGTCTGCTTGTGTACAATCAATAAAAATTGTTGAAAGATCAATTAACAATTTACCTTGTACCTGTCACAGGTTGGCTAGAGGTATATTATATGAAACCCTTTCAGGAAGTAGTCATGGGTAAAGAAAATGTGGGAGAGGTAGGAAGCAGGGCATATGGGAATCCCCTATATTTTTTACATAATATTTATGTAACTTAAGTATCTTTAAAAAAATAAAAAGTATATATATCTTTAAAAGAATTAGATTAAGAATGTTATTGGTAAATCAGTTATGATTAAATGCATTTATTTATTTATTTATTAGCTAAATGTAAAAATTCACCTCATAGTCGAAGTAAAAAAATTTAAAAATTATACAATGCATTCTTCAAGGAGTTTATACAACGTATGTCAATGAAAGTCAAATACTGAGCTCCTGTAGGTCAATATAATATGGTGGTTTTTAAGCAAATTAATAAACAGGTAAAATAAATTTATCATTTTTCAAGGACATTTGAGAAGATAAGTTGCTTTGAACTGTTTATAAAGACCTGATAAAACATACTGGATTGAGATGATAAATGTGTGAATTAAAACAGTGTCACTGTGAATGAAAAGTCAAAATTCTACGAGTATTTTAAGAATTATGAGTTCACTGAGGTGAGAAATTAGTTTTCATATAATGCAAGAATGGGGAATTGTGCAAAAAATAATATAGCTAGTGGACAGATTTTTCAAAATAACTTAATTTCAAGTTTTCAGCATGTAAAGAAACAAACAATGTGAGGCTGGCTACTTCCCTGGAGAATATGTGAATTTCCTAAGGTCCTCTTGAAAAGCTGGTGAAAAATTTCATTCTAGGAATGACTGTGATTAATGTAAGGAGATGCTAATGATGGCAAAAAGCTGTAGAGGTTTCTGGATATAACCATTTAGAATACTCTCAGGGTTTCAAATGGTAAAAGCTTTTTAAGAAGAGGTATGATCTATAATGTAAAAATTATAATTATGATGTACACATAATATTTTTTTACAATGAGCATAATGAAATACAAGAAAAAGGAAAAGTAATTAAATATATCAATAGGACAAATAAAAACAACTGTGTATATGAGATTCCTGTAGGTAAAAGCATTGGATAAAATGTTACAATTTGTGTAAACTGTAAGATGGGAAAATTGGTACCAACTGATGTGGAGAAAAGTGAGGATAAAGTGAGGATAAAGATAATATTTGGACACAGTAACCTTAGAAATTTGAGCTGACACACTGTGAATATAGAAATTGTGGAAAGGCTTGGTTAAAATATAAAAGGAAAATTTTATACTATAAATATTTGAAGTAATAATATAAATTTATTAAATATTTGCTATTTTCAAGAAAGATGTTCAAAAAAATTATCATATATATTTGTGGCAAACAGGTATTTAAGAGAATATTTTTTCAAACACCCTAAATAATTCAGAGAAATGGCTATGTGCTTAGTTTGAATAAAACTTAGGGAAAATCAAGAAATGAGAAATACTAAAACTTTTGGGAAATTTTCTATGGGTTATAAGAAATGAATTCAATAGATGACTCAAAAATAGCAGTTGGAAAAGTATTAAATAGAATGGCCCAATTGGAATGCTTTTAGGGCACTTAAAATAATCTGCTGAAAAAGGAGAACAAGACATCAAGGGTAAAGAATGGCATACTAGGAAAAATGGATTATCATTATCACTTTTGAGTGATTCTAGTGGAATCAAAGAGGCCAAAGGTGGGATTTTGGAAAGAATTTGTGGCATTTAATTATTCAGGATTTGGCTGAGCCAAAGCTTTTTTAGTTTCGTATCTTTGAAATGTAAAGTTATACTTAATCTTTTAGGGACTGTATATTCATTAGTAAATTGTGCATATTAATGATATTTATATGTTATATTGATAAGAATATTTTCCTATATAACAAGTATGTCAAACAAATCATAGATTTGATTCCAAATTTTGGATCTGGCTGTATAATATTTGTAAGAACTGTGATAATTAAACAACCAAAGGGTTTTAAAGAGTGGATAGTAAAAAGAAAATTTGTCAGGGGAGAGTAGAGGTAAATAATAAAGGTGTTGAGAGAAGGGGCAAGATGGTGTCATTTTACGTGGGCACTCACCATCTTTCTCACAGAGAGTGGCTGATTTGTGACAGGATCCTGCCCAAGTGGTCTGTTCTGGGAGCCCAGGGAGTGAGAATCTTTGGGACATCGATCTGGAGGGAGCTGGACAGTGAGGAGGATTGCTCAAGATAAAATTGTGAGTTTTTCCCCAGCTGCAAATCATGGAGACTGACAGCTAAGCCCCACCCTCAGGACTAAGGGCTAGGGCAAGCCCTGACACCCACCGGCAACCCTGTGAGAGGGAGCATTCTTTGAGAGCAGAAGGGTTCTAGCAGAGGGTGGGGAGGGGTTTCCTTTCTGTGGGTTTGGCTGCCTGGACCCCCTTGCAGCTTTGGGGAGCACACCAGCCAGCTTGACGTGGTGCTGGGCTGAGGGGTGAGGCGAATCTCCTGAGGAAGCCTGATTTACATAGCCGCCCTGGGATACAGAGGCTTAGCTCAGGAAGGGGCAGAGCCAGCCAATATTATAGTTCTGATCTGAGGAGTATCAGAATTTCAGCACCCATGTGGGGGTGTCAGGCAATGAGAAATGCTTGATAAGTTTCCACGAGCCTATTTATGGTCCCCTCAGTGAAGGGGATGGTCTAGAAGAGGCCTTCTTTTGGGTCCCTTAGTTCTCAAAAAAAAATAAGGGTTACTTAAAAAATTTTTTTTAACTTAGTTTGCTCACTAAAATCTGCCTCAAAACCTGTAGAAAGAACCCTGCAGGGTAATTGATTGATGAAAACAGGCAGGCTGAGAGGCTCCACAAGGGCCCAAGAAGAAACACTGTTCTTCCTTAGCTTAGTTTGACTGCGTGCTTGTTTGCTTCTTTGGTTTTTCTTTGTTTGTTTGTTTGTCTCTTGCTTTTCTTTCCTCTTTCCTCCCCCTCCCCCTTTTTTTCTTAAATTAGGTCCTGCTAGCTTGTTTCTTCTTTGCTCCTTCTTCCTTGATTTCCCATTCTCTGTGTATATTGATTTTGTCTACAAATGCTATCTCTTTCCCCTCCTTCATCTCTCTACCTTCTGCTTTCTCTTGTGGTCCTTACATTCTACCTTTTTTCATTAGTCCTCAATTTCATGGGTGTCGATTTCTATCTTGTCTATTCTCTTTTCTTCTTTATTATTATTATTATTAACTTTATTCTTTCAGCCCTTTCTGTACTCTTTCTCTCTTTCCTCATCATTCTGGCCTTTTAAATCATTCTATATATTTTTCTCTATTTGGTTTCCCATTCCATTGTAGGTACACCACTTTTTTACCCTATTACTCTACACTGCTTATATGAGTTAAATATTCATTTTACCAAGTCTTATATGACCCATCTTCTAACTATTATCAATATTACTATTATTCCTTTTACTTTCTTACCTCTTTCAATTCCTCTGGCCCTAATCTTTTTGATTCAAAGGAACACAGAGAAAAAAAAAAGAAAATAGAACAAGAAGAACAAAGTGTTAAAGAGAAAAATAACACACACACAGAACCACCAGCTAAATAAAACTCTAGAGCAGAGAGAGAAGCTAATCAACTAAATAAACCCATCAAGATAAAATGATAAGCAGAGGGAAAAAAAAAATAACAAACCCTACTGAGAAACAGTAAGACATGGACCAGTCCAATGAACAAACTAAAAACCAGGAAGAGATGCAGAACATTGAACAACTTATCAAAGCTGTCAAAACAAATATAATGGACCAACTTAATGAAGTGAAGCAAGAGATTAAGGATATTAAGAAGATACTGGGAGAACATACTGAAGAAATTGTAAACATAAATAAAAAGATAACGGATATGATGGTGATCAATGGCACAATCCAAAAAATTAAAAAGATGCTGGATACACATAACAGCAGATCTGAACAGGCAGAAGAAAGAATTAGTGATGTGGAAGACAGTACATCTGAAATCAAACAGATAGTAGAACAGACAGATAAAAAGAGAGAAAAAATCCAGCAGGGATTTAGTGATTTAACCAACAAAACAATACACACACACATATTAAAGGCATCCCAGAAGGAGAAGAGAAGGGAAAGGGAACAGAAGGAATGTTGAAGGAAACAATGGCTGAAAATTCCCAACCCTAAAGAGGGAGTTGGATGTACATGTCCAGGAAATACAGCGCACCCCAAACAGCATAAATCCCAACAGGCCTACTCCAAGACATAATTATCAAAGTGTCCAATGCTCGAGACAAAGAGAAAATACTCAAGGCAGCAAGAGGAAAGAGAACCATCACAAACAAGGGAAGCACAATAAGATTAAGTGCGGATTTCTCATCTGAAACCATGGAGGAAAGAAGACAGTGGTATAACATATTCAAGGTACTAAAAGAAAAAAAACTTCCAGCCACTAAATCTCTATCCAGCAAAGATGGCATTCAAAAATGATGGGGAGTTCAAAATATTCACAGAAAACCAGAAATTAAGAGAATGCCAATAAGAAAGCTGTACTTCAAGAAATACTAAAGGAAGTTCTACAGGTTGAAAGCAAAAAGCAGGAGAGAGAGAGTTGGAGGAGAGTGTAAGAACAGCTAAAAAGAGAAAAAGAGAAATAAAAACAACATATGACATACATAAACCCAAAGAAAATTTCTGATATAAGAAATTCGATAAGCGTAATCACACTGAATGCTAATGGATTAAACTCACCAGTCAAGAGACAAGATTGACAGAATGGATAAGGAAATATGATCCATCTATTTGCTGTCTACAAAAAAACCCAACTTAGACCCAGGGATTCAAGAAGGCCAAAAGTGAATGCCTGGAAAAGAATTTTAAAAGCAACCAATAACAAAAAAAGGGCAGGAGTAGCTATCCTAATGTCAGACATAATAGACTTTAAATGCAAAACTATTGTTTTTCAAGAAAAGAGAACAATCATAAATAGTTATGCACCTAATCAGGGTGCATCAAAATACATGAGGCAAACACTGGAAAAACTAAGTGGAGACATAAATGCCTCTACAATTATACTGGGGGACTTTAATATGCCATTATCACCACTAGACATAACATCTAGGCAGAGATTAAATAAAGGAACAAAGACTCTGAATAATTCATTAGAGGATCTCCACCTAATAGATATAAACAGAGTGTTACACCCAAATACAGTGGGATATACATTCTTCTCGAGTGCACATGGATCATACTCCAAGAAACACCATATACAAGGCCACAGAACAACTCTCAATGAATTCAGAAAGATTGAGATTACACAAAGTAATTTCTCTGACCACAATGGAATAAAATTGGCAATCACTAAGGGCATGAGAACCAGATTAGGCCCAAAGATAAGAAAGATAAAAACACACTCTTACACGAGGATTTACTTACACTTGATTTCCTCAAGGAGGAAATCTCAAAAGAAATCAGTATATACCTTGAAATGAATGAAAATGAAAACAAAACATATCAAAACCTACGGGATTCAGCCAAAGCTGTACTGAGAGGGAAATTCATAGCCATAAATGCATACATTAAAAAAGAAGAAAGAACTAAAATTGAAGATCTAACTGCACAACTGGAGGAATTGGAAAAACAACAACAAACTAACCCCAGGGTAAGCAGAAAGAAAGAAATAACAGCTATTAGACAAGAACTAAATGAAATAGAGAATAAGAAAGCACTAGAAAAAGAAAAAAAGCCAAAAGCTGCTTCTTCAAGATGATCAATAAAATTGACAAACCCTTAGTCAGATTAACAAAGAAATAGAGACAGCTGATGCAAATACACAAAATAAGGAATGAGGAAGGGGATATCACTACTGACCGCAGAGAAATAAAGAGTATCATAAGAGGATACTTTGAAAAATTTTATGCCAACAAGAATGATAATTTAGAGGAACTAGGCAAATTCCTAGAAACTCATAAGCAGCCTACATTGACAAAAAAAGAAATTGATGAACTCAACAGTGCAATTACAAGTAAAGAGATAGACTCAGTCAACAAAAAGATCCCAATGAAGAAGAGCCCAGGACAAGACAGCTTCAGAGCTGAATTCTAACAAACATTCCAGAAAGAGCTAACACTAATTCTGCTTAGGCTCTTCCAAAAAATAGAAGTAGAAGGAACATTGCCTAACTCATTCTGTGATGCCAACATTACCATAACACCAAAGCCACAAGAAAGGAAAATTACAGAACAATTTCTCTAATGAATCCTCAAAAAAGTACTTGCTAATGGCATTCAACAACATATCAAAAGACTTATACACCATGACCAAGTGGGTTTCATCCTGGGTATTCAAGGATGGTTCAACATAAGAAAATCAATCAATGTAATACACCACATAAACAGATTGAAAGTAAAAAATCACATGATCATCTCTATAGATGCAGAAAAAGCATTAGACAAAATACAGCAACCTTTCCTGATAAAAACACTGCAAAAGATAAGAATAGAAGGAACCTTTCTCAACATGAAAAAGGGTATATATGAAAAACCCAAAACTAACATCATCTTCAATGGTGAAATCATAAAAGCCTTCTCTCTGAGTTCAGGAACAAGACAAGAATGCCCACTATCACCACTCTTATTTATGATTGTCTTAGAAGTACTTTCTCAAGCACTGTGGCAAGAAAAAGATATAAAAGGCATCCAAATGGCAAAAGAAGAAGGAAAAATTTCATTATTTGCAGACAACATGATCCTGTACTTAGACAGCCCTGAGAAATCTACAAAAAAAGCTTCTAGAACTTATAAAGGAGTTCAATAATGTTGCAGGCTATAAGATCAATGCTTAAAAATCAGCAGCATTTCTGTACACCAATAATGAGCAATCTGAGGAGGAAATCAAGAAAAAATAACATTTACAATAGTAACTGAAAGAATCAAATACCTAGAAAATTTTAACTAAAGATGTAAAGGACTTATGTACAGAATACTTCACAACACTGTTAAATCAAATCAAAGAAGACTTAAATAAATGGAATAATATTCCCTGTTCATGCATTGGAAGACTAAACATCATTAAGATGTCTATCCTACCCAAACTAATCAACAGTTTTAATGCAATCCCAATAAAAATCATCACTGTATTTTTTAAGGAATTGGAAAAAGTAACTACAAAATTTTTTGGAAGGATAGGAGGCCCTGAATCACTGAAGACATATTTAAAAAGAAAAATGAAGTTGGAGGTATCATCCTACTTGACTTTAAAACATACTACAAAGCTAAAGTGGTCAATACTGCATGGTATTGGCAAAAGGATAGACAACTGACCTATAGAACAGAATTGAGATTTCTGATATAAATCCTCACATTTATCTGATATTCATCTGATATTTGACAAGGCCACCAAACTCACTCAGATGAGAAAGAATCACCTCTTCAACAAGTGGTGCATGGAGAACTGGATATCCACATCCAAAAGAATGAGAGAGGAACACCATTTCACAACTTATACAAAAATCAACTGAAGATGGATCAAAAATCTAAATATAAGAGCCAAGACCATAAACACCTTGGAAGATAATGTAGGGAAACATCTACAGGACCTTGTAATAGGAAATGGTTTCATGAACTTCACACCCAAAGCATGAGGAGCAAAAGAAAAAATAGATAAATGGGATGTCCTCAAAATTAAAAACTTTTGCACCTCAAAGGAAGTTATCAAGAAAATAAAAAGGCCACCTACCCAATGGTAGAAAATATTTGGCAATCATTTAACTAATAGGAGCCTAATATCCTGAATATATGAAGAAATCTTACACCTAGAAAATAAAGACAAACAACCCATTTAAAAAATGGGCAAGTGACCTAAAAAGACCCTTCTCTATGGAAGAAATACAAATGGCTAAAAATCACATGAAAAAATGCTCAACATCGCTGGCTATTAGGGAAATGCAAATCAAAACTACAATGAGATACCATCTTACACCCATTAACATGGCAGCTATTAAAAAATAAACAGCAGACTATAAGTTTTGGAGAGAATGTGGATGAATGGGAACTCTCATCCACTACTGGTGGGATTGTGGAATTGTCCAGCCACTATGGAGGACAGTATGGTGGTTCCTCAAAAAACTAAGTATAGATCTTCTGTATGATCCATCGATTCCACTGCTGGGTACATACCCAGAAGAATTGAAAGCAAAAACATGAACAGATATATACACACCAATGTTCATAGAGGCATTGTTCACTATTGCCAAAAGTTGGAATCAACCCAGGTGCCTATCAACAGATGAATGGACAAACCAAATGTTGTACATATGTACAATGGAATATTACTTAGCTGTCAGAAGGAATAAAGTGTTATCACATGGGATAATATGGATGAATCTTGAAGACCTTATGTTGAGTGAAGCAAGCCAGGCATTGAAGGGTGAACAGTATTTGAACTCACTGACAGGAATTAAGGAAATTGAGCAGTCTTCATGAACTATTGTCTGAAAGATAGTTTTATGAGAAAGAGAAAGAAAAGTGAAAGTTGTGAGCCATCACCCATACGAATGTAATCTATGGTAAAGTGATAGAGTGTAGTTCCCTATTGAAGGGATAGGACAGGTGGGTAGTGATATTATTGGGGTTAGTGGTACAGGGTTGACTGGTGGGTAGATTGAGAAGGGTGGGTTAGAATACCCAGGATACTGGGGGGAGAGATGGAAGAGGGACCACATGAACACTTGTAATTTCAGCGTATGAGGTTGAAAGTACAGAGGTGGGAATGCTCCTATGGCAGTATGACAAGAAGCATCACTGGTTTAGGGTGTTGGTTGGGGGGTGTATTAGTCCGCCAAAGGGATACTGATGCAAAATACCAGAAATTGGTTGGTCTTTATAAAGGGTATTTATTTGGGTAGAAGTCCACAGTTACCAGGCCATAAGGCATAAGCTTCTTTCCTTACCAAAATCCATTGCTATGTCTTTGATCAAGACAGTTGTCAACGTTTGCCAGGGTTCAGACTTCTTGGGTTCCTCTCTTCCCAGGGCTGGATCTCTCTGGGCTTAGCTCCTCTGTTTCCTCCACAAGGCCAGCTTTAGACTACCAAGTGAATGGTTTCTATCTATCCCAGAGCCTTCTCTCCTTCCTCGTGACCAAGCTCTCTTACTTCCCGGGGCTCCAGCTCAAGACTCCAACATCAAAACTTGTCCAACACTGTTCTTTGCCATGCCTTTTATATTTGATTCCTGACCCACCAAGTGTTGGGTCTCAATGCCCTACTGACGTGGCCCAGTTAACACCCTAATCATAACTTAATCATTCCTATATTATCAGACCAGTTTACAAGCATGATCCAATATCTATTTTTGGAATTCATAATTACATCAAAATGCCAAACTGCTACAAGGGGCCATTCGGGACAGGGTGCATCTGGAGCAGTCTTCTAGGCAGTGTGTGAGTGTTCATCCTGTCATAATATGTTGTATCAGTGGGTGGAGACCCACACAATGAGCAGGAAAGAGATGTACTCCCATCTTTGGGTGGACTGATTCACTCAGAAATAGACAAGTGGATGTCTCTTAAGAGCAAGGGCAGTTCCTAATAGGGGAGGACAAATCAGTGTGTCAAGACCTCTTGTTGCATGTAACTATGAATATTGTCATCTAATGAGTCAAGCCAGGGTTCACCATCAGCCCCAGGGGGATAGAGAGGGAGGAACAGAATAGATCAAACAGGGGGTATTTAGTACTCAGTGGATATGTTTTTCATTACCTTACAGTGATGTACACATGACATAGTAAATATCATCAAAATTTATAAAAATGTATGGTCTAAAATTTAAACCATACTGTAAAGCATTTACAATGTTTAGTAGCTATGTTTCACTATCTGTATATCAGTTATTACAATGCTACCATCCACATAAAAAAAGGATTTAATATGGGGTGAGGAAAGGGGGAGGAGTTTGGGTATATGAGAGTCTCTCTCTTGTATTCTTCATGTGACCTTGCTGTAACCTAAAGCTTCTTTGAAAATTAAATGAAAAATAGTGAGACACCAGGGAGTGAGAGGGGGAAGGTTCCACAGTACAGACTGGACACCAGATATTGCAGTAATAAAAGGCAAAATGTCCAAAAAATTTTTTTTTATTTTTTCCCCATTTTTTGAATATCCCAATTCTTTAATTTAATTTACTTTTTAGTGTTTTTTTAAGTTTTCATGTATTTTATCTCTTACATTTAAACTTATTGTTATTATTTCATTTTCCTATTAATAGTATTTGGTTATTGCATTGGCTTCATCTTTAAAGAAGCTTTGGATCACAGAAGGGTTACAACTTGGTTGGGAGAGGATCATTGGTGGGGGTTGTCAAGGATGGGGTGTGCATGGGAGGAAGTTCACTGAAACATACATAAAAGGTATATAAAATTGTTCAAATACTCATGAGGCATGGTCACAGTGAGTGGAGAATCACTCAATAAATGAAAGAATAGATTTCCCATCCTGGAGAGCTCTGCCATATTCTCCAAGGGAGCAGCAACAGTCATTCAAGTTCAGGGGCAGTGTCTGGCAAAGGAGGATGATCCACTGATGGACTCCTGTTTTTGATGACTAGCCTCAACATTCTTTGCTCCTGAAATTGAAACGTAGCCTATTGTTATTGGGTGCTAAGGGTTGCCTCCTGAGAGCCTCCTTGTTGCTCAAATGTGGCTTCTCCCTAAGGCAAACTCAGCATATGAATGCATTACCTTCCTCCCAGCATGGGACATGACTCTGGGGGATGAGCCTCCCTGGAGACAAGGGATTACTACCAAGTGCCAACTGACAATACAACTGGAGAAAGACCTTGAATAAAAGGGGGAAAAGGTAAAGACAAATGAGTTCATATGGCTAAGAGACTTCAAAAGGTATCGGGAGGTCAACCCAGAGGTAACACTTATGCACATCTCAGTAGGACCTCATAGGCTTCCAATGTGTATATAACCCCAAATAGAGGGGCTCCTGAGGGATCTGGAGACACCCAGGTCCTATATTATGGTGGATAGCTCCAGAGTTTGGTGCCTTATCAGTGGGCCCTACTTTGGAGACTGTGCTCCTGAGAGTGAGAGTTGGACTCAACTATGTCTTCCCTGCACATGGTCCATCTGTCCCTTCTATTCAAACCTATATGTGGTGCTGGAGTTTGTAGGTGTACTTCCAGAGACTGGAGTCTTCCCAGACTGTCAGCTGGGCCCGGAATCTTGGTGGAGCTGCAACTCTTACTCTACAGCTCAATGGACTCACCCAGGAAACCTGGCAGGGAGATGATAATGGACAACAGCCACCCCAGGGAATGGAGAGAGTGCAGCTGCAGGCAGTAGAATCCCATCCATCTTATCCATGGGCTATAAGACCCCTCTTTCTTGGAGGTGGAGTGGACATCACCAACTCAGACTCCTCAGGATTGGGGGAAGAGCTTTGGACTAGAGTAGACTTACTGGCATTCTGTTATAGACATTTTGTGATTCAAGCAATGGAAGAAATTACAACATTAGCATGGAGCCACTGGATGCTTTGGGGACAGGGAGAGGGAAAAGCAATTGTAATACAGGGGCTGTTTCGGGACTTGGGAATTATCCTGAGTGACATTGCAATGACAGATATAGGCCATTTTATATCATCATATAACATGCAGAACTCTGTGGGAGAGAGTGTAGTCAAAAATTTCAACTATGATCCATGCTTAATGGCAAAGCCGCAGGATGGGTATATCCATTGCAGGTGATGTGCCACACTAATAAAGGATGTTTATGTGGGAGGTTGTGGGAGGTGTGGGAGGTGAGGCATATGGGAATCCCTATAATTTTGTGTAACATTTATGTAATCTAGGTATCTTTTTAAAAAATTATTATTAAAAATTAATAATAAGGTGTTGTGCTTAGCATGTGAATATTTAAGATTATTTTCTTGAGGGAGATACATTTCTGTGTGAGATAAGTGACAATATTACTAGAAACTTTAGATAATATTGTAATAAAAGAGAAGCTGATTTCATATGATGGAAAATGACATTCAGGTGATGAAGATGGGAAAATATATCCAGTTATTTTATTACAAACATATACAATTGAAGAATATTAACTCTATGTGGATTTGGAGTGTGGACAAAATATTTACAAAATGTATTATAGAAAACTTAGTTTTTTTACTTCTTCTCATTATAACATAGATATCTTCTCTACCAAGCTTTTGTTCACCATGGCTAGTTCCTCTCAATATTGCTATAGTGAAATCCTCTTAATTTATCTACTAAACTTTTGCAAAGTGATGATTTTCAAAACTTAATAGCGAGTTTCCAGAAAAATAATATATTTAAGTGATACACAAAATGCAAGCCTAATGACCCTACACTTTGCAACAGTGATAGTGACAACCTGTTTAAAAGTCAAAAACTCCTACTCTCAACTCATGCACTCATCTTGAGAAGAGCAATTAAAAGCAAGTCATGTTCTTGTGCTTATCTCCAGACCACTATTGTGTATTAATATCCTGGCCAAACACAGCATAGAACTCTTAATAAAACTTAACTGTCATTGAGAATACACTCTGTCCAAAGGATTTTTCCATATTTAACCAATTTAATCTTCACTAATATAATAAATTTCTTGAGTTGAATATTATTGAGGTAAGGGGGTAACATTTTTTCATGTCATACCCAGGCAATTTGAAAATCTTGTCTAATCACTTTGATATGTTTTCTACTACAAAGTGGTAATGAGTAGAACCAGACAAATAAAAAGGACTTTTCCTGTCCACAAAAGACAATTATATAAAATGGAAGGACATGCTCTGATGGAAACTCTGAAGGTAATATTATCAATTATTTTTCAAAATGTGTTTTCAATTTAATTTTTATAGTGACTATGTATTAATAAATTATATAAGATCCAAGGGCCATCTAATAATTAGCATGACTTCATAGTGATGGCTGTACATTTCAATATATTTGTGACAGCACTAATGTGATATGAAAATATCTGTGTGTTTTATTGGTGATAATATTAGTGGACTGCTGCTATTACTGTGTTATTTTGCCTAAATTTATTATTTTTTAAATGGTGTTTTTTTTTAATTTAATTTAATTTAATTTTGAATGATGCTTTAGATTACATAAATGGTGAATTGAAAATGTAGGGGGATTCTCACTTACCCCCCCAACACACTTTTACCCATCAACAACATCTTTCATTCGTGTGGTACATTTGTTACAATTGATGAACACATATTGAAGCATTGTTACTAACCTTGGTCTATATAGTTTATACTTTGCCCTGCACAATTTTATAGGTTTTTTACAAAATGTTTAATGGCCTTTATCTGTCATTGTTATGTCATTCCAATGTTCCAAAAGTGTCCCATATTACACCATTTCTTCCCTTTCCCTCCCCTCAGAAACTCTGGTGACCAATGCCCTTATATCAATGTTACAAGTGTTCCCAATGCTAGAATATTAACAGGTCTAATTCAGTCCATAGTTGCATTCCACCTTTTGATTGTTCACTACTCACTCTTGAAGATTTTGGGATGTAGATGCCCACTGTTTCTTATTGAGATGGGGCTTAGATCCCATGGGGCAGATGGATAGAACTGCCTTCCTTGCAGTTGTAGATACTCACTGTTTTTTTGGATAGACATTGTCCATCATCATCCTTTTTTTAGTAGTCCTGACCAAATCCAATGAACTGGAGAGTAGGTATTGCAACTCTGCTGAGATTCAGATCTCAAACGGAATATGAACAGACCAAAGATTTAAGTCTCTGAGACATGTGTTTAATGAGAATAGTGCTAATTATAGGTTCAAATAAAAGGGACAGAAAAGCTATTTGTAGGGAAAATAGATAAGTCTAACTCTCTTACATAAGGGGGCATATATTCCAAGGTAAGGCCCACTGACAAGGTGCCCAATTCCTGAGACTGCCAGCCCTCCCTATAGTGTCTAGATGTCTCCAGAGCCCTCAGGAGCCCTGCTGTTTGAGGTACTGTTTACAGTGCCAGTCAATGAGATCCTCCTGAGACGTGCATAGGCATAACCTTTGGAATGACTTCCCAACTCACTTTGAAATTTCTTAGCCATAAAAACTCATTTGTATTTAATATTTCCCCTTTTTGCTCAAGGTATTTTTCCAAATGAATTGCTAGTTGACATTTGGGAAAAATCCCTCAGTGCCAGGGGGATGCATCCTTGGCAGTCAATCATGTCCTATGCCCGGGAGAAGCTAGTGAGTTTATATACTGGGTTTGGCTTAGAGAGAGTCCACATTTGAGCAACAAGGAGGCTTTCAGGAGGTAATGCTTAGGGAACATATAATACTAGCCTAAGTTTCAATTTCACAAGAACAAAGTTCATAAGTGCAACCATCACTATCAAGGGCCTGGAATATTGGTCTGTTCTCCTTCACTATCACAGCCCATGTACTCGGGAGATTCATGTTGCTCTATTAGAGAATGTAGCAGGACTTACAAGGGGGGGAATTCAATATTATTTTGGTTGTTGTGTGGGTCTCCCACAGCCATTTGAACATATTCATATGCTATAGCGGCATGTCCCAGGTTCACTCCTCCCCACACATCCCCCATAACTGACAGCCCACACCAGTGACTCTCCCCTGCCACAGTTGTGACTCTTCTGCAATCCAAAACCTCCCAGAAAACAAAGTCAAATAAAAGTCAATAAAATAATAGAATGAAATACTAATAATAATTTTAAAAAATAAAATGTAAAAAATAAAAATAAATTCATTGTGTCTTTCATCACTGTTAGATCTGTTATCTTTTACGTACAGTGACAATTTCTTTTGTATGATCCCCTATTGTCTTATTTTTTGGCTTTATTTTCTTAGAAGCTTTAGGGGACAGAAAAGTCACATAGAAAATACAGGTGATACCCATATAGCCAACACCCACTCCTTCTCACACTCTTCCCTATTAATAACAGCTTACATGAGTATGGTGCATTTTTTAAAATTGATGAACAAATGTTGAAGCATTGCTACTAACCATGGTCAATAAATTATGGTTTACATTTTGCCCCATACATTTTTATAGGTTTTCAAAAAATGTATAATGGCAAGTATCCATCATTGCAATTTCATGCAGAACAATTCCAATGCACTAAAAATGCCCTATGTTCCAACTGTTCTATTCTTCCCACCCCTTCCCGGCAGAACTTATGGTAACCACTAAGTTTTGATCTTTAAAGAATAAGGTTCAGATTACATGCGCTAATATTGAGGGCTTGATAAATTGGTCTGTTTTCTTTCATTAGGCACTGCCTATGATCTTAAGAGATTCTTGTTCCTCTAATTGAGAACATACCAGGACTCACCAGGAGGGGAATTTAATATTTTCTTGTTTTTTGTGTAGGTCTCCACATACAGAGACAAAACATTATGACAAGATCAACACTTCCATATTCCTTAAAAGCATGCTCCAGGTGCACCCTATCCCACATATCTCCTGCCCCCGATGCTCTGCATCAGTAAACCCCCTGCCCTATTTGACAAAACAACACTCCCACCATTGTAGTTTTATCCACAGATGTAAAAATCCCCAGCAGTTACCTGTTCCTTCCTCCAGCCCTCCCCCAGCTCCATGGATAGTCCAACCCAAACCCTTCAGCGTACTTCCCCTCACATTCCATCTCCCAGGACCTCAATCACCTCACTGCATCACTATCAGCCCCATCCCACTGCCCAAACAACCCCTTCCACCTTATCATAGGTTTTGCCATATTCAGCATCAGTTTACCATACTCCACTCCCTTTCTGTCTCCTGATAACTTATCTTCCAGATTCCAGCTCTGTGAGTCTGCTCAATTTGCTTAAGTCACACCAGTATGGTCATGCAATATTTGTCATTTAATGACTGGCTTAATCCACTCAATATAACATCTTCAAGATTCATCCATGCTATTCTGTGTGTTAATACTGCATTCCTTCTTAAAACTAAGTCATATTCAATTGTATGTATAAACCACAATTTATTTATCCATTCATCTGTTGATGGACATTTGGGTTGTTTCCAACTTTTGGCAGTAGTGAATTATGCTGCTATGAACATTGGTGTGCATGTATCTGTTCACACCCCTGATTTCAATTCTTCTGATATACACCCAGGAGTGGGATTGCTGGATCATGTGGCAGTTCTAAAGATAGCTTTGTGAGGAACCACCAAACTGTCCTCTACAATGGCTGTACCATTCTACATTCCCACCAGCAGGAGATGAGTGTTACCTTTCCTCTACATCATCTCCAACACTTGCAGTTCTCCATCTTATTTTTCAATAGCCACCAGAACAATAGGTGTAAGATGATATCTCATTGTAGTTTTGGTTTGCGTTTCCCTAATGGCTAGTGATGTTGAGCATCTTTTCATGTGCTTTTAAGCCATCTGTATTTACTCTTTGGAAAAATGTCTCTTAAAATCTCTTGCCCATTTTAAAATGGGTTGGTTTTCATTTTCTTTATATATAGATGTAGGATTTCTTTATATATGCTGGAGATTAAGCTCTTGTCAGATAAATGGTACCAAATATTTTCTCCTGTTTAATAAGCTGTTTTTCAATTTTTTGACAAACTACTTTGAAACACAAAAGTTTTAAATTTTGAAGAGGTCTTATTTTTCTATTTTTTTCATTGCTCATGATTTTGGTATAGTTTAAGAAACCATTTCATATTACATGATCTCTTAGATGCATCCCTACATTATCTTCTAGGAGCTTTATTTTCTTGGCTCTTATATTTAGGTCTTCGATCCACATTGA
>JAQZBX010060358.1:0-17320 GCA_029593785.1 Cabassous unicinctus | reverse complement strand
AATTCTTGAAAGTTAACATAGGACTCTAAGTTCATATGTTAAGTCTGATATGGTACTGCCTGATATGCACACCATTTATTCCTCTGTATTTATACTTTCATTCATTTAGTAATAATAAAAATTAAGAGAAACTATAAAATGCCACTGATAGTCAATGAGAAAAAGACAAATATTCCTAGGCTTCAAAGACTTTATTTAAATAGACATTAGCTAAGTACCTCCTCTATTACAGTGAGGTGTCATATGACAAATATTTTGCCATAATTTAATCTCAATACAGTAGTGTGAGGATGACATTTATCTAATTTTTGAACTTCAGAAAAATGAGAATACATGAGTTTAAATTATTTACCAAATGAATGAAATCATAATTAAAAAAACCAAGCCATGATTTCATGAATCTAGCTTATTGCTTTTCTAACATCATTATAGGTCGAAAGAGAGGATTCTTTCTTTTAAAAAGTAATTATGGGGAATAGAATGTGGCTTAACCAGTTGGGAGCCTGCCTAACACATGAAAGATCCTAGATTCAGTCCCCTTGCTTCCTAAAGTAGACATGCAGATGCCGCACCTGCCACAACAAGCTAGACGCCTGCACCCACTGTAATATGCTAAATGCCACACCCACCACAATGAGAAGATGCCTAAATGAGCAGATGCCACAAGCCAGCAGATGCAGCAGCCTTCAGGAAGCTGATGTGGCTCAGGCCATTGGGCACTCGCCTCCCATGTGGGAGGTCCTGGATTCAGTTCACAGTGCCTCCTGGATAAGGTGAGCAAACAATGAGCAGACAGACGAGAACCATCTGAGTGAGGGAGAGATAAATTTTAAAAAATAAAGCAAAAAATTAAATCTTAAAAAAAAATCAGACACAAAAAATGCATATTAAAAAAATGTGGCTCCAAAAAAAAATGATAAGTGTGTTGTAGAATCTGCCATGAAACATAACGAAAATACAGTTAAAGCATCTATTGCTGTATATTGATTGTAACTGAGTGGAGAGGTGTGATTAAGACTGATAGAGAAATGGTTAAAAAATGGCTGTTCAGCAAAAGCAAAGACAATGCAAAGAACATGATCAGAGGCTATAAAGTTCACTTAAAAGCTACAGGAAGAATATGATGGAAAATCCTTAGACCATAGAGTCACTATGGAGACAAAAAATAACTGGTAAAGTGAGAAGGGTTAGAAATGCTGCTAATGATAATAATGGCTATACAAACTTTTAGAAATATATATATCTTGTGGAAAATAGGAATGCAATTTGAAAAGAAACATAGTTTTCATAATGGATATAGAAACAAAATATAATTCTCATGAGTTATTCATTTGATTTATGATGCTTTTACAGAAAACTAAATGCTTTTATCTTAACATTGCATTTTCCCTTGCCAGTTAAAACAAAACAAATTGAAAAATAGAAAAATATGGAACAAGCTTTTGGAAATATGCTCAAATCTACACTTTGAAATTGAAAACCACAAATATACATTAACCAAAAAGATTCATTCAAAACTACCTATTAACTAACTGTTCTATAGACTAAAAGTTAACCCACCTACTCACACTTTCACCACCCTGAACATGGAAATCTTGAGTACTGTGGAAAAAAAGTCTCTAAGAAGGTATTTTGGACCCCACCACTTTCCTAAGAGCTGCTTTCATGTCCTTGTTCCTCAGGCTATAGATCAAGGGGTTCAACATGGGAATCACAACAGTATAGAACACAGTGGCCACTTTATCAGTTTCCAGACTGCAGTCAGAACTTGGCCTGCAATAGATAAAGATGATTGTTCAATGTAAGACAATGATGGTTGTGAGCTGAGAGGCACAAAAGGAAAAGGCTTTGTACCTTCCTTCTGCAGAGTGCATCTTCAGGATGGTGATGAGAATAATCAAATAGGAGGTAAGGATGATTGCAATGCTAATGATCTGATTGAAAGTGGCCACAATGAACAACAGCAGTTCATTCATAGACACATTAGAGCAGGTAAATGATAAGAGAGGGGATAAATATTAGAAAAATTGGTTAATCACATTTGATCTATAGGACTGGATCTCAAGAAAAAAACACATGTGAATCAGAGAACACGCTGATCCACAAATGTAGCAGGCAAACACAAGTCCCATACATAGCTTCCGGGACATGTTACCCATGTACAGCAGTGCATGGGTAACAGATGGCAAAAAGCAGTCAAAGGTCATCAGGATGACCTCAGTGATCACACATGTGCAAAATAAGTAGAATTGTACAGTATATGCAAGGAAGGAAATGGCTTTTTCCTTGTCTAAGATACTGGCCAGCATATTAGCTACAATGGTGGTGGAAGAGCAGAAATCCACAAGGGACAAGTGGCTCAGGAAAAAGTACATCGTGGTGTGCAGCTGAGAGCTGGCCTGGATCACTGTGATCATGCCCAGGTTGCCCCTCACTGTGACTCCATAGATGAGAAGGAAAACCAGGAGGAGGAAGACGCTCAGCTCAGGGAGGTCTCACAATCCCATGAGAATGAACTCTGACACAGTGCTGCAGTTTCCCTTGTCCTTGTCACCACTACATCTGGGGTTGGAAAAAAGAACAAACTAAAAGTCATTCTCCATTATAGAATCTAAAATTTGTTTTTTGCTCTTTCCTGAAAACAGAAATGAGAATAATTATGAGAGTTAATTCTGGCAATAATGAATAGAACAAGGTTTTGTGAAGTTTAGGAGGAGGTCAGAAATAGTAGAATACAAATGCTTAAATCTCTCAGTTTAAGTGACATATCACACTAGATTGTTAAAAACATAAAAAACTACAGAAGCCTATAAGATTCTTTAAACTCATCTTCCACAATTTATGGCTTTACATTAAATCATTAGAAAGAAGTTAACGTATTATTTAATTAGCTTTATTGTTCAATGGTTCTAAATCTATTTTTCCACACATGTCCTTCAATCAATTTTCCAAACCTGGGATACTAGAAAATAATGTTTATAAAATATAATAAAATTCTCTGTTACTCATTGATATTTTGGCATAAATAATTAAGATTTCTAATACACTAGTTTTTAATTTGTATTGATATCTGTATATGTTGAAAGCTTTGATATTTTATGCTAACAATTTTACTAAAGCATTACCATGATGATTTTATTCATTATGCTCTTCAACGTTGGCGAGGGTTTAGAGAACTGATAATCATAGATATCTTCCTATAAATATGAACCTTCTTGCAAATATGACCATATAGCCTTTAAAAGACATTTTTGACAAATTAATTTCACTGTTTTAATATATTTCAAGAGCTGATCAAAGATGTTAATAGAATTATTAATAAAAGTGTCTGCTGGTGCTTTGAAGCATTATTTATTATATTAAAACTTCAAAGTAAACTAAATGTTAAATAAGAAGGAAATGGTTAAAATATGGCACATATAAATAATGGGAAAAAAAGTAGGTATTAAAACATGTTTGAAGAATTTTAGTGACCTGAAAAATAACTGTAATACAATTGCAGATTAAAAAATAGTAAGTCTGATTGCACAGATAGAATATGATACTTGTATACTCAAGTTGCATTGTGTATTTAACTTTCATAATATCTTTATCTTTCGTATGTAAGTAAAATCTCTAATTCAACTCCTACTTTACAATTTTCACTTCTTTATGATAAGACTATATTTAATTAACACTTTGAGGTGATAAATGAAAACAAACATCCAACTCTTTCCCAAATATCATTCATACCCATTCCCAAAAAAACAAAGTTTATCCTGACTGACCAACCTGGGTGAAAGACACTGCTTTATTGTTTCTGAAGATGCTATATGGAAATGTTACAGGATTTATATATTTTTGTGTATCCCTGAGGTGCATGTTCCTTAAACTTTCTGAAAATTTCATTTCCCTCTTTGGGATAGCAATAAGATGTCAGGAACACCACCCTATATTGGGACAGAAAAAAATTAGTGTTGTTTATGCAATATAATCAGGTGGGAAGGGGGGAACTAACCTAACTTGAGAAATAGTATTGTAATGCAATGTAATTTCTTCCAGAGTTCATGATGAATTGCAAAGCATTGTATGCTGCATCTCAGTCTTGCCTCTGTGAGCTAGGTTTCACATTGCCATTATGAGATATATAAACATGTCTTACAATGTTGCTTATCCATATTCAAAACTTCTAACTTCCTGCAAGACATAATGTATGAAGTCACAACAGAGTTCCACAAATCCTAGAAAGGTGTGAGAGTGATAAGCTTTCTATACTTGGAATAATAGAAATAATAAAAATATTAATAAAATAAAAATAATAGCTAACATTACTGAGTATTTCTTTCCAAGCTAAGTTTGTTCTAATACAAGAAACTCTCTTCATCTTTATAAGAATAAATGAAATAGGTGTTTTCTCATGTCCCTTTTATAAATGAGATAACTGAGGAAAAGAGGAGATATAAATTGCCTAGAATAATGCAAAATGTCACTGGTAGGAAGAGCCCACATGATGGATTTGATTTGCACCATCTATATGACTGCATGAAGAGCAGAGGGAAGGAAGAGTGGTGAGATGGCATACTTCCTAGTGGGCATTTTTAATACCAGATGCCATTAAATGGGAATGTGTCAAAGATGTCTCCCAGGTTTAGTCCTTTGATGACTCTATAGTGTCTACCTCACCCAGTAGTGTTCTCACCACAGTTTATCAGCCCTGGAAATACTGAACATTTCAAGAATTTCATAGATAAAATAAATTATACATGAATCCATGTCAAAATCTTTAATGAAATTATTTTTGTTTGCATAAAATTAATCTGAGAATGCTCTTGAGTAGGGGAGTATTTTTGGTTCTCCTTTCTCACTGAGCATATTTTACTTTCCTCTTCTTTCACTTTACAAAATCAAGATACTCCCCTTATCCATTCACATATTGCAAAGATGAATTTCCCCAAAAGAAAAACGTATACAAAAATTATAGTATAAACTCAAAACAAAAAGACAACTTGAAGCCCTATTAACCTGAATTTTTATTAATCAAAACACCTTAAATCATGGTATGATTTCTCATTTCTTCAAGGCTTTCTACCATTTATTTCTATTGCAGATTGAATCACACCCCCCCCCCAAAGCATTTTCAAATCCCAACCACTGATTCTTGTTGGTAATCCATTGATAAAAACAGGGCCTTTGATGAAATTATTAATCAGTGGTTAAACTGATTGAAGGTGGCCTACACCCAATATAGTTGAATTCTTCTTAAGCAAAAGTAATTGGAAAAGAAAAAAACAAACAGAAAAGACCAGGATCAAGGATTGTCAACAGCTTGTCCCTAGAATGCCACAGACTTTGGGGACAGGCCATTGTGGTGCTGATGTCTTGATTTTTTACTTCCCTTAGCCTGGAAGGGGATCAAACAATAAGAACATCTTTAAAAATCATTGTTTGCATTGATGTCTTATATCATCTAGGCAACATGCTCACACCAAAGCTGTCTTGCCTATCTATTTTTTTTCAGTTTAAGAAACCATGAGAACTTTTTAAAATGTTCATTCAAATTAAAAAGGAATATGGGTGGAATTGATTTCATGGTCATTATACATAAACTGAATCATCTAAATGTGATCTCCCATACTTTTGATGAAAATGTACTTAAAGAACACAAGATAATACAATTTTAATAATATTTACAAGGTTCAATGAAATTAAAATAAATTTTCCAATTTTTATTGCATTGTTTATACAAGGTGCTCCTAATTTTAAAAATATCAAAATAATTGTTAATTGTATTTAATAATACATCAAAAGAATTATACACCATGACCAAGTGGGTTTCATCATGGGTATGCAAGGATGGTTCAACATAAGAAAGTCAACCAACGTAATACACCATATAAACAAATTGAATGAAAAAAAATTACATGATCATCTCTATAGAAACAGAAAAAAAGCATTTGACAAAATACAGCACTCTTTCCTGATAAAAAAGACTGCAAAAGACAGGAATACAGGAATAGAAAGAAGCTTTCTGAACATGATAAAGGGTATATATGAAAAATCAACAGCTAACATCATCTTCAATGGTGAAATCCTAAAAGCTTTCCCTCAAAGATTGGGAATAAGACAAGGATGCCCACTATAACTGCTCTTATTTAGCACTGTCTTAGAAGTACTTGTTCAAGAACTGAGGCAATATAAAGATACATAAGGCAACAAAATTGGAAAGGAAGAAGTAAATATTTCATTATTTGCAGACTACATGATCCTATACATAGAAAGCCCTGAAAAATCTACAACAAAGCTGCTAGAACTTATAAATGAGTTCAGGAAAGTCACAGTTTATAAGATCAATATGCAAAAATCAGTAGCATTTCTGTACACCAGTAATGAGCAATCTGAGGAGGAAATCAAGAAAAAATACAATTAACAAAAGTAACTAAAAAAATCAAATGCCCAGGAATAAATTTAACTAAAGAAGTCAATAACTTAGGCACAGAAAACTACATAACATTGTTAAAGGAAATCAAAGAAGACTTAAATAAATGGAAGAATATTCCCTGCTCATGGATAGAAAGACTAAACATCATTAATATGTCTATCCTACTCAAACTAATCTACAGATTTAATGCAATCCCAATAAAAATCAACATAGCATTTTTTTTATTGAATAGGAAAAACTATGAAATTTATTTGGAATGGCAAGAGTCCCTGAACAGCCAAAGACATATTGAAAAAGAAAAATGAAATCAGAGAAATGACACTATCTGACTTTAAAACATATTACAAAGCTACAGTGGTCAAAACTGCATGGAATTGGCACAATGATAGGCATACAGACCAATGGAACCAAATTGAGAGTTTTGATATAGATCCTCACATATACAGTCATCTGATATTTGACACAGCCACCAAGCCCACTCAACTGGGAGAGAATAGCCTCGTCAACAAATGGTGCTTGGAAACTGGATATCCATATCCAAGAGAATGAGAGAGGAACACCATCTCACACCTTATACAAAAAATCAACTGACGATGAAACAAAGATCTAAATATAAAAGCCAAGACCATAAACACCCTGAAAGATAATGTAGAGAAAGACCTGCAGGACTTTGCAATAGGAAATGGCTTCATGAACTTCACACCCAAAGCATGAGCAGCAAAAGAAAACATATATAAATGGGACCTCCTCAAAATCAAAACCTTTTGCACCTCAAAAGAGTTTGTCAAGAAAGTGAAAAGACAGCCTACCCAATGCAAGAAAATATGTGGTAACTATGTATCTGATAGGAGCCTAATATCCAGCATATATAAAGAAATCCTGTCTCTCTAAAATAAAAAGCCAAACAACTCATTTAAAAAATGGGCAAGTGATTTGAACAGACAGTTCTCCAAAGAAGAAACACAAATGGCTAAAAAGCACATGAAAAGATGCTCAACTTCACTAGCTATTAGGGAAATGCAAATCAAAACTACAATAAGATACCATCTTACACCCATTAGACTGGCAGCCATTTAAAAATACAGAAGACTGTAAGTGTTGCAGAGGATATAGAGGAATAGAAACCCTCATCCACTGCTGGTATGAATGCAGAATGGTCCAGCCATTGTGGAGGACAGTTTGGCAGGTCTTAAAAAACTAACTATTGATCTGCCATATAACCCAGCTATTCCACTGCTGGGTAAATACACAGAAGAACTGAAAGTAAGGACATGAACAGATATATGCACATCAATGTTCATATCATCATTATTCACTAATGCCCAAAGCTGGAATCAACCCAAATGTCCATCAACAGGTGAATGGAAAAACAAAATGTGGTATATACATACAATGGAATATTACTCAGATGTAAGAAGGAATACAGTACTAACACAAGGGATAACGTGGATGAATCTTGAGGACATTATGTTGAGTGAAGCCATCAAGGCATTGAAAGAGAAACATTACATGACCTCTCTCATATGAATTAAGCAAATTGGGCTGACTCAGAGAGTTACTGTCTGGAAGACAAGTATACAGGAAATAGAAAGGGAGAAGAAGGTTGTGAGCCAACATCCGTATGGGTGAAATCTATGATAAGGTGGAAGTGAGTAGTTACGCAGTGAAGGAATATGACGGCAGTGTAGGGATACTATTAGGTTGGGCGGTGCAAGATTGACAGGGGGTAGGGTGGGAAGGATGGGTTGGACAATCCATGGAATTGTGGGTAGGGTTGGGGGAGGGAGCTTGTGAACACCGGCGATTGGTGGGTACATGGTAAAATTACAATGTTGAGAAAACTCTTGTAGCAATATGACAAGGAAGGGTTACTGGTTTAGGATGTTGAATGGGGGGGGGTGGCACTTGGGACAGGGCACACCTCGGGAAGTCTTCTAGAGAATGTGTGAGTGATCATTTTGTCATAGTGTATTATATCAGTGGGGGGAGACCCACATAATGAGCAGGAAGGAGTTAGACTCCCATTCTGGGGAGGCTTGACATGTTCTCAGACAGAGGGGAGGATGTTTCTCAAGAGCATGGGCAGCTCCTAATAAGGGAGGACAGACTAGTGTATCAAGCCCTCAGTGTTGTAGCAAGTATCTATGAATCTTGTTCTTCAAGGAGTGAAGCCTGGTGGTTGCCATGGGCCTCAAGGTGAGGGGGAGGGAGGAATAGAATAGATGGAAGAGGGTTGCATTTAGGGGGCAATGGAAGTGTTCCACATGATCTTGCAATAATGGATACAGGCCTTGTTAAATTTCATAAAAAATTTATAAAAGTGTATGGTCTAAAATGTAAACCATAATTTAAACCATTGACCATGGTTAATAGCTATGTTTCAATATTGTACAAGAGTTGTAACAAATGTACCATCCACATGCAAAAAGGTTATTAATAGGGAAGGGGGAAAAGGGGGAGGATGTTGGGTATATGGGAATCCCCTATATTCTGTATGTAACTTCACTGTGACCTAAAACTTCTTTGAAGATAAAAAGAAAAAAAGTAAGACACTGGGGAAGAAATGGGAAAATAATGCAAATCTACGTACAGATATTACAATGATGAAAGGCAAAACGTCAAAAAAATTTTTTTTATACTTTTCATTTTTTTAATACCCCATTTTTTTTACTTTTAGTTTTTCTAAATTGTTATGTATTTTATTTCTTATGTTTAAACCTACCATTATTATTCTATTTTCTTATTAATCGAATTTGGCAATATTCTTGGTCCATTTTTGAAGAAGTTTTGGGTCACAAAAGGGTTACAACTATGGCAAGGGATGATCAGTAATAGGTGATATGTGGGAGGATGTTCATACATACATATATGGACATACATATATGGTATGTAAATATGTTCAAATATTCATGGGGCATTGCCACCGTGGGTAGAGATTCACACAACTGGAAGATTATTGAATTCCTATCCTGGGGAGCTCTGCCACATTCTTTAATGTATAACAATAATCCCCCAAGTACAGAGGCAATAACTGGTGAAGAAGGATGGTGCATTGATGGGCCCTTGATATTTACAACTAAGCTTATGAGCATTTTGCTCTTGATAGGAAACTTAACCTAGTGCTGTAGGGTACCTAAGAGTTACCTTCTGAAAGCTTCCATTTTGCTAAAATGTGGCCTCTCTTTCAGCCAAACTCAGCCTATAAATGCATTATCTTCCACCCAGCATGGGGCATGACTCCCAGGGATGAGACTCTCTGGCACCGAGGGATTACTACCAAGCTCTGTCAGTTGATGCAACTGGAAAAAGACCTTGAATAAAAGGGGGGAAAGCTAAACACAAATGAGTTTTATGGCTTAGAAACTTCAAAGGGAGTTGGGAGGTCATCAGAGAGATAACTCTTATGCATGTCTCAGCAGGATCTCATAGACAGCCAAAGTAGATGCTACCCCAAATAGTGGGGCTCCTGAGGGCTCTGGAGACACCTAAGTCCTATGGTCACTACAGATAGCTCCAGAGTTTGGTGCTTTGCCAGTGGGCCCTACTTTGGAGTTTGTGCTCCTGAGTGTGAAAGAGTTGGACTCAGATGTGACTTCTCTACACATGCTTCTTCTGTCCCTTTCACTTGAACCTATAGATGGTGCTGGAGTTGGTAGTTGTACACTCAAGCAACTTGAATCTCTGGGCTGGCTATGTGTCAGCTGGGCCCTGAGCCTCAGCAGAGTTGCAACACCTACTCTCCAGGTCATTGTACTCACTCAGGGCAACTAACAAGAAGGTGAGGATGAAGAACCACCACACCAAAGAACTGAGAGTCTACAACTGCAAGCAAGAGAGTCCCATCCATCAGCCATATGGGATCAAATCACCCTCTCAATTAGAGGTGGAGTGGGCATCACCATCTAAGAATCCTCAGGAGTGGGGAACAAAATATGGGCTAGAGTGGACTTACTGGTATTCTACTATAGACTTATTGTGATTCTAGCAATGGAAGAAATTATATCATTGATGTGGAGACAGTGGCCACTGGAGGTGCTGAAATCAGGGAAAGGGAAAAAGAGATATAATATGGGGACATTTTCAGGACTTGGAATTAACCTGAATGATATTGCAATGACAGATACAGGCCATTATATATCCTGCCATAACCTACAGAATTGAGTGGGAGAGAGGGTAAACTACGATGTAAATGATAATCCTTGCTTAGTGGCAATGCTCTGAAATGTGTTCATCAATTGCAATGAATGTACCACACTAATGAAAGAAGTTTTTTTATGTGGGGAAAAGTGGGAGGTGTGAGGAGTGGGGCATATGGAAATCCCTTGGTTGATCATGGCTTGGCTTGCTCATATGTAGGAGATGATCAGTTGGCAGGTTAGTGAGCCTTACTTACAAGTGAGGTAGTTGGCTAGTTGTCATCAAGTATGATGTTGGTAAGGGCAATAAGGCTAGGAGTCTCTCAATTTCTATTAGTTTAGTCCATGGATATTCACATACCCGATTTACAGGATTATAAGACAGTGTACAAAGCCATAAGCCCTTTTAAATGTGTGATATTGGCACAATGTCACCTTCTGTTAAGCAAAGCAAATTATAAGAGTGCCTAAGTTCAATGAATGGAGATATAGAATCCACCACTTGATGTGAAGAGCTGCAAAGTCACTTAGCAATGGTTAGGGATACAGAGAGAAGTGGAGAATCTGGGCCATGCTTACACTAACTAAAAAAATCTTTATGAAAGCCAGATCATTTCTAAATGTTGTACATTCAACAAAATTAAAAGACAAATTAATTGAGTTTAATGCATTCTTAAAATTTACTTTTATGTGAGAAATTTAAACATAACTTGGATGGAATTGAAAGATTGAATGACATTATTATGACAAGTCAATATTCAGTATGTTTTTATTTCCTTTTTTTTTTTAATGTGGTGTAATTTTCTCAGGATTTGAATCAATTTAAAAGTAGAAATAAAATTGATACTAAACCCTACTGACTGCTAGCATTGAGTGATTGTGATGGTTAAGTTCAAAAGAGATGGTATACAATAACTAAAGAAAAAAATATCTGATTTATGCATTACATATAAAAATAATTTTATTTTTCTGACAATGTCATTGGCAAACCTATTTCTCAGACTTTAGATTAAAGGACTAAAGCACAGGGCTCTCCATGTGTAAAATTCAGAGACAACTATGAGCTATAGATTTTGGGTTGGGGGACACAATGGGCCGTGGTAGATTTTGAAAGTAGTCAGGTGTGAGAAACAGGTTAAGAAGGGTTTGTGGCACCCACTGGTTGAATGCATCTTCAGGATGATGACAACAATAAACATGTAATAGTTAAAACGCTGAGTGGTGTGCTTGTCTCATTAAAGGTCTACCTCTAGGCTCTGGAGAGTTTGTTTGGAGGATATGCTAAGACACTTATATTTACTTCCACCTCCTGTGCTACCAAGATCATAGAGAATATCTGTTGCCTTATATTCCAGTGCTCTCAGAGCAAGAAATTAACATTAACTACTGTTTTCTGCTGTAAGTATAACAGTTTTTTGGAATACCTGAAGGAACACAACAGTAGTTTTAGATACAATTTATATAACTCTTAGTTAATGGTTTAAATGTCTTCTCCCTGTCTCTCTGATTTTCCCATAGACTCCAAAATTTGCTGTATAATAAGGAATCATAGCAGGAGTCATCTATTTTTTTTTCTTTTTTTCCAAATATAAAAGGATTTTTGTTTTGTTTTAGCTTGGATAAATGAGCAGGCACAGCCCCCACCCCCACCCCCCTTGTCCATCCACTCAAAAGCAGCCCAGTTGTATAGGAGGAAGTCACTGGCTGGCCTGCTCCAAATCCTATTTTCCAGATAAGTCACTTCCAACTTGAAGCCAGGCTGAACTCACAGGTTTCTTCAATGGGGTCGTAGCTGGGAGCCAGCTGAAGTAGAAAAGTTTCTTATAGTTACAAAGTTTTGTAAAAACCCGTGCCAACAGCCGTCCAGTGTGTTCTGTGTGGGAAGGGGGAAGCTGCTGCCAAACTCTGGCCTCCCCAGATCCTCTCCAGTTCGCAGCTGCAGTCTGGCGTGGGTTCTTTTTGCGGGCGGCAGCAGCACGGTCCCGTGGCGTCTGTCTTTGCTCAGGTCTCTGGTTTAGGGAGGAGCGGAGGCACCCCTCCAGCGATCGGCCCTCACTAGACACTGCTGCAGCACGGGGTAGAGCCGCTGGCAGCCCTCAAAGCCCAGGGGAACGGCCTCCGCCCAGCTCTCGGTAGGGCCACCCTCCCCGCTGCCCAGCAGGCCGGCCACCTGGTTCAGGACCGGCATGAGCGCCACGGTAAGGCTGGCGGCGGCGCGCTCCTCCTAGAGCCGCGTGGGGTCCAGGAGCCAGGCGGGCGCGGGTCCCGGCGCGCGGCTCAGGCCGCAGCCCACCACCAGGTCGTACATCTCGATGCCCGCGTCGGCCAGAGCGAGCGCAGCAGCTGTGAGCGCGGCGGCCAGCGCCGAGTCGCCGTCCTCAAGCAGCAGCGCTGACACCTCAAGCTGCGCGCGCTGGTAGCGGCCCAGGCGCACGGCCGGCTCGAGCGCCTCCTACATCCCCAGCGCCAGCTCTCGCTCCTCGCCGCCACCCGGGGGCGCGCGGCAGAAGTCGCAGAGCAGGCGGCCGCGCAGTGCGGCCAAGGCCTCGCCGCCTCCGTGCTCGCCACCCTTGGCCTGGCGCGGGCCCGACAGGGCGCACAGCACCTTGGTGCCGCCCACCTCCAGGTAGCCCGAGCCCTTGGCCTGGCTCAGCAGTCCGGCGCGCGCGTACACGGGCCGCAGCCGCGTCGGCTAGCTGGAGGCAGGCGCCTGGTCCTTGTCTGCAGCGTATAGCTGAGATGGCTGCAACTCCTCGGGCCCTCGGATGAGGCGGTGGGCCCCGGGATTGGCGGCGCCAGCTGAGCGAGACACTTCTGCCCGTCGACCCAGCCAGGAGTCATCTTTTAATTTACTCAAAAATAGTTCTTACATGTATTCCATTATCCTAGTCTCTGCAAAGTATAACTGCCTAATTGGTGACACTAACCACAACGGGGAGTGGGAAGATGCAGCCTTCTAGTCCCTCTGCTACTTACTTATCTTCTGCCACAGGTGTTAGGCACAAAGAATCTCTTCATGTACATTGAGGACCAGATAACCAATTTTGAGAATTTGTTTTCTCAGTGTCCCCAGAAAAAGCTACATCTTTGATTAGAACCAGTATTATGAGTTCTAATTTCTAATGTTATTGCCAAGATTCTATATCCCTGATAAACATATAGATTGTCTACCATTGACAGCATTATCTCATATTTGCGTCAAATTATCATATAATTTTCATCAAGTCTTCCCCATTTCTGATTCCCTTAACTCTTCTTATTTCCACCAAGGTCTTGATTCTCTGTTCTCTCGCAACACTGATATTTCTTAAGATCATATTTTAATTATTTCACACTCTTACTAATCAATAGCCTCCAAATTGGTCTTTCTGCCTATAGATCTGCCCTCTCATATCTGCTCATCAATTAAAATAACTACAAAGAAATTAACTTTCATTTATATATTTGCTGGAATATGCATAAAATAATTCTGGAAGGATACAATGGGAATTTTGTGGGTTACTGTGACAAAAGAAGAAAAAGTGGACCATGTGAAAGCATTATCTATTCCAAAAATAATTATATTTAATAAATGTTTTCTACATTAAAATACAAGTGAAATCTATCGTAAGCAAATAATTTCCTAGTGTGCAAATATAAGAGATTCCCAATAACATAGGTGCATGGCCAAGTTCCTAAAAATGGCATCCATGTGGTTCTTTAGTAGCCTTATTTCTCCCCACTTTTCTGTAAAACTTATGGGTTCATAAATTTCAAGAAATATATTTGTAATATATCATCTTAGCTTTTTTTAAGGCGGATATGACAAATACTACAAACTGGTTAGCATAAACAACTAGACTTTATTGTCTCATCGTGTGGTAGATTGAATTGTGTATCCCGGTTTAAACATGTACTTTGTCTTGATCTGTATTTTGATGGGAGAGGACCCAGATAAATAATATCTCTTCACAATGATACTTCAGTTAAGGGATGGCTCAACTGAAAAAGGCTGGACTTTAATTTGTACTACTGAAGTCCTGTATAAGCAGAATGAACTTCAGAAAAAGACAGAGAAAGCCATGGGGAGTAGACAGAAGGTGAAGGTTAATACAATCCAGAAGGAAAGGAGAAGACAATTCCATGATCATTGTCATGTGACAAAAAAGCTAAGGACCCACATTCAGTGGCCACTAGTCCCAGAAGGCCACGTATTTTTGGAGAAAGCATAACCTTGCTAATGCCTTGATTTTGGACTTCTCCTAGACTTAAAACCATGAGCCAAATTTGTTTTTGCAGCAAGGAAGCTAAAACACATGATTTTGAAAGCTATAAGTCCAACTTCATATTTACAGTTCTACATATTTGCACATTTATGAAATGTTTCATCAATTTGAGTGAATCATCCAACAAAAACTGCAGAGATGTAAACATAATAGAAATATAATTATAAAGTTAACAACATGAAAAAATTATTATCTAAACTTAAGTGAAAAAAGGGCATGTAATGGTATCTACATTGTGCATGCAATTTTGTAAACATGTGTATCTATAAGGAAAATGGCTAGTAGCAAATGCCCAGAAATTATAAGTGTTACTGTTTGTGAGATACAAAAACAAAAACCTCTGAATATGAGGTCTGAGTCCTCCAGACTAAGTTCATATTACTTGACAGTCAAAATTTCTGTTCATCATCCATTCTCTACTTATTTATCAGACCACAGTGAATTGTACTTACCTGTTTATACACTTGTGGGGCTTTCTCACCAACTAGAGTGTGGGTTTCTAGAGATCACAAACTATTTCCCTTTCACCTTTGTATTCTCCTCCCCCATTTCTATGTCTACCAAAGAGTGCATGTTATTAAGTTTTATTGAAACAGAATTCAGAGCCTTATTTTGTTCATCTGAAACATTTGAGATGACTATAATGCTTTTCACATTAGGAGTAAGAATATGTCCATTGCTTAAGTCCTTATATTATTTGCTGCAGCTCACCCTGGATCCTCAGTTTTATCTTCACTTCTAGACTTCTGATCTTTCTTCCTTCCTTTACTGGCTTTCCATCTTTAATGGAAGAATTGGAAAGCATTCAGACCATAAGTGAACAATGAAAATTCATTTTATAATATACAATAAAATATGGACTCAATAGTTCTTTTTCCTGACAGATCTGTATCCATACAATTTTTCATTGATTTTTAAAATAAATTTTTACCTGTAATAACATCTCTGAGATTGGCTCTATTTTACAATTGAGAATAAAAATATCATTATATTATAGTTAAATTATAAAGGTTTATTTATTGTGGATATGTTTAATAATGGTAACTATTGTAAGAGTTTGGCTACGAAATGGTAATAGACCTAGAGAAGAAGGATGAACATTCAGAAATAGTGGTGCTGACACTGGGACACAGTGTCTCCACAATACTCACGGGTGTTCTAAGGATTAATTGGAGAATGAGTTGAGATTTATTTTTTCCAATGTTGTTTTTTTTTCAAAATAAGTGTTACTGATGAAATTGTGGCCACAAGGCTTGTGTGGATTTGTCTAAAATTACAGCTAGCGACACAGGAAAAACTTGTAATAGACACTATAGTTTTGTTGTTGTTCTTTATTTGTTTTGTATATTTCTCATCTAATTATTCCTTATTGAACAAAAAATAAAAATAAACAAACAAGAAAAACTCCTTAAAAGCTGATAATAGTGTTGCATGCATACCATCAAGATATTTTGGATTTGATTCCAGAATGCCATCATGAAGAGTTTACAATAAAGCAAGTCACATGAATTTTTCAGTTTCCTAGTGCATATAAAACTATGTTTATACTATACTTTAGTTTATTGCATAGTGCAATAGCATTATGCCTAAAACACTATGTACATACCTTAATGAAAATGTGACACAGAGACATGAAGTGAGCACATGCTGTTGGAAAAATGGCTAAAATAGACTCTCTCAAGACAAGTTTGTCACAAACCTTCAATTTATAAAAACAAACAATATTTGCAAAGCACAATAAAGCAAAGTGCAATAAAGTGAAGGATGTCCACAGTTTAAGAGTTTAAAGTGTGGTTTGCTCTAGGGCTAGATCATGAACTACCTCTCATTCCTACATTCATAAAGATGATTCTGATTATAATACAAATAGCATTATAGTGACTCCAAAAGAATTAAAAAATTGGTAGATTTCAGATTTCAAACTTGATTCAAACTTCAGAATATGAAACATTTTAACCCTGTATAATGTTTGCTCAGTTCTTGAAAATATTTTGTATTAAAGATTCAAGTTAATTTTGGAATTGTGAACATCAGTTTGCTGGTTATTGATTTTACTTTTCAAAAGCAAATTTTAATTTAAGATGAACAAATGCTGATGTGGATGAGTTAATTCCTTGGAATGGTAAATAGGATGAACACTTATGGAAAAACATACACAAAGAACACGCCAAATATTCCCATTGAAGGTGGAGTTTAATGCATTTCTAGCTTATAAACACCCTACTCCAACTTACATCTATTGTATCCATCTAGAGGCACAGGACAGTTCTGTCCATTTAACAATAAGTCAATGACTAATAGTAGAAAGAAGGTATATTTTATTGCCTCATATAATACCAAATATGTCATGGTTCTGTTGGAGTAAGTTTTATTCATTAAGTGTTAAATGGCATTAGAAAAATATTTTTCATGTTTATTAAAGGAAATAAGATGAGTGCTATGTGATATTATCAAGGACCTGGGTAAAAGAACAATACTAAGAACATAGTTTATTTAAGGAT
>JAQZBX010060357.1:0-17321 GCA_029593785.1 Cabassous unicinctus | reverse complement strand
TCAAAGTGATCCAGGCCTTTTCCATCAAGCATTTCACAATTCCTCCAAAAAAATACCCCTTAACCATTTATAAAACTGTTCCAACATTTTGGGAATTATAAAAGCACTTCCCCACTCCTTGGTACCAAATTCCATATTAGTCTGGTTTTACCCAAAGCTCCTGTGAATCAACCAAGTTTTTTTTAGATAACTATGCAAGTTATTTGTTTATTTCGCTGCTACACACTTGCTTTCACTTGCAATCAATGTCAGAACCCTGGTTTTATCTAATCTTGTGTGAATGCACCAGGTTTTCAGTTTTGAACATCAGGAATGTAACTTGTTCAATTGGATGTAATGCCCTTGTTTTCACTTACAATCAATGTGAAATCAAAGGTTTCACCGAACACTCTGTGAATGCACCATGTTTTCAGTTTTGAACTCTATGTAATGTCGTGGTATAATTGGCTTGAATGCACTTCCTTTCACTTACAATGGCAAAACACAGGATTAGCCCAGCGCTATGTGCATGCACTATGTTCTATGTTTTGAAAGGTAAGCAAGTTACTTGTTTATTTCACTGTTACACACCTGTTTTCACTTACAATCAATGTCAAAATACTCATTTTAGCTTACACTCTGTGAATACACCAGGTTCTGTAGTTTTGAAAACTAAGCAATTTAATGGTTAATTGGCTGCGAAGTACTCGTTTTCACTTACAATCACTATCAAAAAACTGGTTTTACCTCATGGTCTGTGAATGCACCAGGATTTCAGTTTTGAAATCTAAACAACTTCCTTCTTTAATTGGCTTCTATGCATTTGCTTTCACATACAAGCAATTCCAAAACATGTATTTTACCCAATGCTTTGTGAATGCACCAGATTTCTTAGTTCTCCATATTAAAGAAGTTACTTGTTTAATTCACTGCTATGCATTTGTATTCACTTAACATCCATTTTTAAAATCCTGGATTAACCTTTTGCTCCATGAATTCAGCAGGTTTTGAAAACTAACGTATTTCCCTGTTTAATTGGCTTCTATTCACTTGTTTTCACTTACAATCAATGTCAAAACACTGGTTTTATCTAATGCTCAGTGAATGCACCAGGTTCTGCAGTTTTGGAAACTAAGCAAATTGATGTTTAATTGGCTGCTATGCATTTGTTTCACTTACAATCAATTTCAAAACACTGGTTTCACCTAAAGCTCTACGAATGCACCAGGTTTCAGGTGTGAAAATGAAGTAAATTTCTGTTTAATCAACTGTTTTGCTCTGGTTTTCACTTACAATAAATGTCAAAACATGGGTTTTACCTAACGCTCTGTGAACGTGCCAGGTTATCCTCTTTTGAAAACTAAATTTTTATTTGGCTGCTGCAGATTGTTTTTTCTCTTACAATCAATATCAGAACACTAGTTTTACATAATGCTCTGTGAATACACCAGGTTTTCAGTTTTGAACACTAAGGAAGTTCCTTGTTTAATTGGATCCTATGGACTTTTTTCACATATAATCAATGCCAAAACATTGGTTTTTCCCAATGCTCTGTGAATGCACCAGGTTCTTCAGTTTTCAAACTAAGCATGTTACTTCTTTGGATGGTGCTATGCATTTGTTTTCAATTACAATTTTTGCCAAATCTCTGGTTTTTCCTAATGTTCTGTGAATGCAACATGGTCTTAAATTTTGAAAATTAAACAATATATGTGTTTAATTGGCTGCTATGCATTTGTTTTCACTTGAAATCAATGTTAAAACCCTGGTTTTATGTAACAGTCCATGAATTTACCAGCTTTTGAAAACTGAACAAATTCCTTGTTTAGTTGGCTGCTAAGCACTTGTTTAACTTACGATCAAAATTGTAACACTGGTTTTACCTAACACTCTGTGAATGCACCCAGGTTCTGCAGTTTTGAAACTAAGAGAGTTAATAGTTAATTGGCTGCTATGCACTTGTTTTCACTTACAATCAATGTCAAAATACTGGTATATTTGGTGCATTCACAGAGCCTTAGGGAAATTCAGTGGTTTGACATTGATTGTAAATGAAAACAAGTGTGTAGCAGCCAAATAACAAAGTATCTTGCTTAGTTTTCCAAATAAAGGATTTGGTGCATCCAATAGCATTGGGTAAAAGCCATGTTTTGACATGGATTGTAAGTGAAAACAAGTGCTTTGCAGCACAATAAAGAAGTAAATTGCATAGTTGTCAAAATTGTAGGTCCTTGTGCATTCAAAGAGCATTAATTGCAACCAGTGTTTTGACATTGATTGTAAGCAAAAACAAGTGAAGAGCACTCAATTAAACAAGTAACTTGCTTACTTTTAAAAAATGAAAACCCGGTGCATACACAGAACATTCAGTGAAACCAGTGTTTTGATATTGACTGTAAGTGAAAACCTGTGCATAGCAACCAATTAACCATTAAATTGCTTAGTTTTCACAACTCTGGGACCTAGTGCATTCACAGAGTGTTAGGTAAAGCCAGTGTTTTGACATTGATTGTAATTGAAAACAATTGCATAGCATCTAATGAAACAAGCAAATTTCTTCCTTTTCAAACCTGTATAACCTGCTACTTTCACATAGCGTTGGGTAAAACCCATGTTTTGACATTGTTTTTATGTGAAAACAAGTGCATAGCAGCCAATTACACAAGTAAGATGCTTAGTTTTCAAAAATAAAATAATTGTGCATTCACAAAATATTCGATGAAACCAGGATTTTGACATTGATTGTAAGTGAAAACAAGTGCATTTCTTCCAATTGAACAACTACCTTGCTCAGTTTTCAAAATTATAAACAGTGCATTCCAAGTATGATTAGTTTTGAAAACAGCAACACCTGATGCATTCACAGAGTGCTTTGTAAAAGTCGTGTTTTGACATTGACTGTAAGGGAAAACTGTTACATAGCAACAATTAAACAATTAACTTGCTTAGTATTCAAAAATGATAACATGGTGCCTTCAAAAAACATTCAGTGAAACTAGTGTTTTGACATTGATTATAAGTGAAAAGCAGTTTGTAGCAGTCAATTAACCATTAAATTGCTTACTTTTCAAAACAGCAATACCTTGTCCATTCACAGAGCATCAGGGAAACAAGTGTTCTTGCATTGATTGTAAGTGAAACAAGGGAATACCAGTCAATTAAACAGGTATTTGGCTTAGTTTTCAAAAGAGAAGAACCTTGTGCTTTCACAGAGCATTAGATAAATCCAGTGTTTTGACATTGTTTGTTAGTTTAAACAAATGCATTGAAGCCAATTATAGAAGTAACTTGTGTAGTTTTCAAAACTGAAGAACCTTGTGCATTCACAGAACATTAGGGGAAAAAATTGTCCAGACAAAGATTGTAAGTGAAAACAATGCATAGCAGCCAATTAAACAAGTAACTTGCTTACATTTCAAAAATGAAAACATGGTTCATTCACAAAGTGTTCAGTGAAACCAGTCTTTTGACATTGATTGTAAGTGAATACTAGTGCATAAGAGCCAATTAAAAAGTAACTTGCTTAGTTTTCTCAACTGAAGCACCTGGTGAATTCAGTGCATTTGATAATACCCGTGTTGTGGTATTGATTGCAATTGAAAATAAGTCCATAGGAGTTGAATAAACAGGAACCCTGCTTAGTTTTCAAAACAGAGGACCTGGTACATTCACTAACCTTTAGGTGAAACCAGTGTCTTGACATTGTATGTGAAAACATGTGCACAGCCATGAAATAACCAAATACCTTGCTTAGTTTTCAACACTGAAATACCTGGTGGATACACATAGAGTTGAGTAAAATCCATGTTTTGACATTGATTGTAAATGAAACCAAGGTTAATCTGTTTTGTGAAATAAACAGGTTTCTTCTTTTCTTGCCTGCTACGGACTTCTTTTCACTTACAATCAATATCAGAACCATTGTTTTCACTAATGCTCTGTGAATTAACTTGGTTCTTCAATTTTGAAAGCTATGCAAGTTACTTATTTTATTACCTGCAATGCACTTGTTTTCACTTACAAACAAAGTCAGGTCACTGGAATTATCTAACACTCAGTGAATGTACCACGTTTCCAGTTTTGAAAACTAATCACGTTACTTGGTTAATTGGCTGCAAAGATTTTGTTTTCACTTACAATCATTATGATTACACTGCATTTACCTAACATTCTGTAAATGCATCAGGTTTTTCAGTTTTTAAAACTAAAACATACTTGCTCAATTGTCTGAAATTCATTTGTTTTCACATGCAATTAATGTCAAAACAGTGGTTTCACTGAAAGTTATGTGAATGCATGACATTTTTATTTTTGAAAACTAAGCATCTTACTTGTTTAATGGGCTGCTATGCACTTGTATTCATTTACAATCTATGTCAGAACATGGGTTATACCCAATGCTTTGTGAATGTAACGGGTTCTACAGCTTTGAAAATTAAGCAATTTCCTTGTTTATTTGGCTGTGACACACTTGTATTCACTTACAATCAATGTCAAAACACTGGTTATACACAACGCTCTGTGAATGCACAAGGTTTTCATTTTTGAAAACTAAGCAACTTCCTTTTTTAATTAGCTGCCATGCACTTGTTTTCACATACAATCAATGTGAAAACATGGGTTTTACCCCACGCTATTTGAATACAGCATGTTTTTATTTTTGTAAACTAAGCATCTTACTTGTTTAATTGGCTGCTATGCACTTGTTTTCATTCACAATCAATGTGAATACATGGGTTTTCCCAGCACTTTATGAATGTATCAGGTTCTATGGTTTTGAAAGTAAATAAGTAACATGTTATTTGGCTGTGACACACAATTTCACTTACAATCAATGTCAAAACACTTGTTTCACCTAATGCTCAGTGAATGCACCAGGTTTTCATTTTTGAAAACTAAGCAACTCCCTTTATTAATTAGCTGCTCTGCACTTGTTTACACTTACAATCAATGTGAAAACACGGGTTTTACCCAATGCTATGTGAAGGCACCACGTTCTTCAGTTTTGAGAACTAAGCAAGTTACTTGTTTAATTGGCTGCTACACATTTGTTTTCACTTACATTTAATGTCAAAACACTGGTTTAACATAATGCTCTGTGAATTCATGAGGTTCTTATGTTTTGAAAACTAAGCTGGTTTCTTTTTTAATTGGCTGCTATGCACTGGTTTTCACTTATACTCAATGGCAAAACACTGCTTTCCCCAAATGCTCTTTGAATACACCATGTTTCCATTTTTGAAATCTAAACCATTTACTCGTTTAATTGGCTGCTTTGCACTTGTTTCACTGACAATCAACATCAAAACATGGGTTTCACCAAATGCTCTGTGAATGCACCCTCTTCTGCAGTTTAAAAAACTAAGCAGTATAATGGTTAACAGACTGCTACTCACTTGTTTTGTTTTTCAATCAATGTCAAAACACTGGTTTCTCCAAACTCTCTTAGATATGACCAGTCAATCTATTTTGGAAACTAAACAGATTTCTTGTTTTTTGCCTGCTGCAGACTTGTTTTCACTTACAATCAATGTCAGAACACTGGTTTCAACACTGTGAATGCACCATGTTTTCATTATTGAAACCTAAGAAACCAACATGTTTTATTGGCTGCTATGCACTAGTATTCACTTAAAACCAATGTCAAACCATGGGTTTTATCCAACACTATGTGTATGCACCAGTTTCTTCAGTTTTGAAAGCTATGCAAGTTTCTTGTTTAATTGCCTGCAATACCATTGTGTTCTCTTACATTCAATGACAAGAGAATGGTTTTACCTAACTTGCTGTGAATGTATCAGGTTCTTCAGATTTGATAACTCTGCTGGTCATTTGTTGAATTGGCTGATACACATATTTTTTTCACTTACACTCAATGACAAAACCCTGGTTTTACCTAATGCTCAATGAAAGCACCAGGTTGTGGAGTTTGGAAAACTATGCAAGATATTTCTTTATTTGCCTGCTACACACTTGTTTTCATTAACAATGGCAAAACACTTCTTTTACCTAATGCTATGTGAATACTCCAGGCTCTACAGTTTTCTAAACTGAGCAAGATACTTGCTCAATTAGGTGTAATGCACATGTTTTCACATACAAAATAATGTATGAACACTGGTTTTACAAAATGCTCTGTGAAAGCACAAGGTCTTCCTGTATTGGAAACTACACAAGTTACTTGTATAATTGCCTGCAATGCACTTTTTTTCACTTACAATCAATGAGAAAACATTGGTTTCCCCAAAGGCTCTGTGAATGCACCATGCTTTCGTTTATGAAATCTAATCAACTTAATTGTTTAATTGGTTGCTATACAATTGTTTTAACTCTCAATTCATATGAAAACAAATGTTTTACACAAAGGTGTTTAAATTTCAAAATACTGGTTTTACTTAACTCTCTGTGAATGCACAAGTTTCTTCAGTTTTGAAAACAAAGCAGGTTACTTGTTCAATTGTCTACTACACTTTTGATTTCACCTACATTCAGTGTCAAAACCCTGGTTTCACTTAAGCCTTGGTAACTGCCCAACGTTCTTCAGGTTTGAAAATTATGAAATTTACATGTTTATTTGCCTGATAGGCACTTGTTTTTACTTACAATGTCCGAACACTTGTTTTACTTAAAACTCTGTGAATGCACCAGGTACTTCTGTTTTGAAACCTAAGGTACTTGCTTGCTTTTTGTTGAATACACTGTTGTTTTCACTTACAATCAATGTCACAAGACTTGTTTTACCTAACACTCTGTGAATGCACCCGGTTCTTCAGTTTTGAAAACTGAGCAAGGTACTTTTTCAATTGGCTGCAATACACTTGTTCTCAATTAAAACAAATATCAAAACAGTGGTTTCACCAATGGCTCTGTGAATGCACCATGTTCTCATTTTGAAAACTTAGCAACTTAATTTTTATTGGCCACTATAGAATTGTTTTAACATACAATCAATGTGAAAATGAGGGTTTTAGCCAGCACTATGTGAACAAAGATGTATCTGCAGTTTTGGAAACTAAGCAAGTTACTTGTTCAACTGGCTGCTATGCCTTTGTTTTCAGCTACATTCAGTGTCAAAACACTGTTTTCACCTGATGCTCTGTGAATGCACCAGGTTACCAAATTTTGAAAATTACACAAATTTCTTGTTGATTTGCCTGCTATGCACCTGTTTTCACTTGCAATCAGAATCAGAACACATTTTTTAACCTAATGCTCTGTGAATGCACTACTTTCTTCTATTTTGAAAACTGCATTATTTTCTTGCTTATATGGGTCTACACTTTTGATTTCATTTACAGTCAATGCTAGAACACTGGTTTGACCTAAAACTCTATGAAAGCACCATGTTCCTCAATTTTGAAAATTAAGCAATTGGCTTGCTCATTTCGCTGTAATGCACTTGTTCTTACTTTCAAACCATGTCAAAACATTGGTTTTACCTGATGCCTTGTGTATTCAACAAGTTCCATAATTTTGAAATGTATGCAAGTTAATGGTTATTTGGCTGTGAAGCCCTTGCTTGGACTTAGAATCAATGTCAAAGCACTGGTTTCAACAAGTGAGATAGAGCTATGTTTTCAATTTCAAAAGCTAAGCACCTTACTTGCTTAATGGGCTACTAGGCACTTGTTTTCAAATGTATCAGTTTCTTCTGTTTTGAAAACGAAGGTATTTGCTTGCTTATATATTGGCTACACAACTGTTTCCACTTACAATCTCAGAACACTTGTTTTACCTAACACTGTGAATGCTTCAAGGCCTCAATTTTTAAAATGACTAAGTTACTTGTTTAATTGGTTGATTTGTCATTGCTTACACTTTCAACAAATGTCAAAACACTGGATTCATAAAAGACTCTGTCACTGTACCGTGTTTTCAGTCCTGAAAACTAAGTAAATTACTTGTTTATTGGCTGCTATAGAATTGCTTTAACATACAATCAATTTGAAAGCAAGGGCTTTGCCCAATGGTATCTGAATGCACTTGTTTAAGCAGTTTTGAAACTAAGCAAGTTACTTGTAAAATTGGCAGCTATGCCTTTTTTCCACTTATATTCAATATCAAAACACTGGGTTTTACGTGATGCTCTGTGAATGCAACATGCAATTCTCTTTTGAAAACTAAGATTTTTCTTCGTTATCTGGTGGCTACACTATTGTTTTCACTTACAATCAATGTCAGAACCCTGATTTTGCCTAACTCTCGATGAATGCACCACGTTCAACAGTTTTGAAAACTAAGCAAGTTACTTGTTTAATTGGCTGCTACACACTTCTTTTCACTTACAATGAAAGTCAAAACTTGATTTCTACCCAATGCTATGGGAATGCACCAGGTTCTTTATTTTGACAACCAAGCAAGTTACTTGATTAATTGGCTGCAATGCATTTGTTTTCACTTACATTCTATGCCACAATATTGGTTTCACCTAATGCTCTGTGAATGCACCAGGATATTTAGCTTTGAATACTAAGCTATATGCTTGCTTATTTGGTTGCTACACACTTGTTTCCACTAACAATCAGTGTCAAAACACTGTTTTAACCTAATGCTCTGTGAATGCACGAGTTCTTGCATCTTTGAAATCTAAGGAAGTTAATGGTTAATTGGATGCTGCACACTTGTTTTCTTTTACAATCAATTTTAAAACAGTGGTTTTACCTAATGTTCTGTGAATCCACCAGGATCTTCAGTTTAGAAAATGAAACCAATTATTTGTTCATTTTTGGCAATGAACTTGTTTCACTTTCAATCAATATGAAAACATGGGTTTCATTGAATCCTCTGTGAACGCACCAGATTTTCACTTCTGAAAACTAAACAACTTCCTTTTCTAATTGGCTGCTGTGCACTTGCTTTCACTTACAATAAATGTGAAAACATGGATTTTATGCAATCGTTTGTGAATGCACCTTGTTTTAATTTTTGAAAACTAAGCATCTTGTTTAATTGGCATCTATGCACTTGTGTTCACTCACAATCAATGTCAAAACATGGGTTTTCTCAGCACTTTATGAATGTATCAGGTTCTACAGTTTTGAAAAATAAGTAAGATACTTGTTGTTTGGTTGTGACACCTGTTTTCACTTACAATCATTGTGAGCACACGGGTTTCACTGAAAGCTCTGTGAATGCCCCAATTTTCATTTTTGAGAACTAAGCAACTTCCTTGTTTATTGTCTGCTATGCACTTGCTTTCACATACAACCAATATTAAAATAAGGGTTTTACTTAATGCTATGTGAAGGCACTATATTTTTCAGTTTCAAAAACTAAATAGTTACTTGTTTAATTGGCTGCTACACACTTCTTTTCACTTGTATTTAATTTCAAAACACTGGTTTAGCCTAATGTTCTGCGAATGCATGAGGTTATTCTGTTTTGAAAACTAAGCAGTTTTCTTGTTTAATTGGCTGCTATGCACTTGTTTTCACTTACACTCAGTGGCAAAACACTGGTTTCAACGAAAACACTGTGAATGTACCATGTTTTCATTTTTTAAATCTAAGGAAGTTACACATTTAATTGACTGCTTTGCACTTGTTTTCACTTACAATCATTGTCAAAACACTAGAATTTCTTACCACTCTGTGAATGCACCATGTTAATCTCTTTTGAAAACTAAGTAGGTTTCTTGTTTCTTTAGCCTGCTGCAGACTTGTTTGCATATCAATCAATGTCAGAACACTGTTTTCACCAAATGCTTGGTTAATGCACCATGTTTTCCTTTTGAAACTTAAGAAAATTACTAATTTTGTTGGGTGCTATGCACTTGTATTCACTTAAAACCAATGTCAAACCATGGGTTTTATCCAATGCTATATGCAAGCAGCAACTTCTTCAGTTTTGAAAACTATGCAAGTTTCTTGTTTAATTGGCTGTAATACACTTGTTTTCTCTTACATTCAATGACAGGACAGTGGCTATACCTAATTCTGTATGAATGTACCAGGTTATTCAGATTTGAAAACTCAGTAGGTCTTTTGTTGAATTGGCTGTTACACATTTCTTTTCATTTACATTCAATGTCAAAACACTGGTTTTACCTAATGCTCAGTAAAAGCCCCAGGTTCTGCAGTTTTGAACACTACATAATTTGCTTCGTTATTTGCCTGCTATGCACTTGTTTTCATTTACAATGTCAGAACACTTCTTTTACCTAATGCTCTGTGAATGCTCCAGGTTCTACAGTTTTCTAAACTGAGCAAGATACTGGCTCAATTAGGTGTAATGCACATGTTTTCACATACAAAAAAATATATGAACACTGGTTTTACATAATGCTCTGTGAAATCACAAGGTCCTCCTGTATTGGAAACTACTCAAGTTTCCTGTTTAATTGCCTGCAATGCACTTGTTTTCACTTACAATCAATGAGAAAACACTGGTTTCCCCAAAGGCTCTGTGAATGCACCATGCTTTCATTTATGAAATCTAATCAACTTAATTGCTTAATTAGCTGCTATACAATTGTTTTAACTTTCAATTAATATGAAAACAATGGTTTTACCCAAAGGTGTTTAAATTCCAAAATTCTGGTTTTACCTAATTCTCTGTGAATGCACAAGGTTCTTCAGTTTTGAAAACCAAGCAGGTTGCTTGATTAATTCGCTGCTACCCTTTTGTTTTCACTTACAATCAGTGTCAAAACACTGGATTCACTTGACCCTTGGTGACTGCACCAGGTTCTTCAGTTTTGAAAATTATGAAATTTACAGGTTTACTTGTCTGATATGCACTTGTTTTTACTTAAAATTTCAAAACACTTGTTTTACTTAACACTCTGTGAATGCACCAAGTCCTTCTGTTTTGAAACCTAGGTGTTTGCTTGCTTTTTGTTGAATACACTGTTGTTGTCACTTACAATCAAAGTCAGAAGACTTGTTTTACCTAACACTCTGTGAATGCACCCCGTTTTCAGTTTTGAAAACTGAAAAAGGTACTTGTTCAATTGGTTGCAATACAGTTGTTCTCAATTACAACAAATATCAAAACAGTGGTTTCACCAATGGCTCTGTGAATGCACCATGTTCTCATTTTGAAAACTAAGCAACTTAATTTTTATTGGCCACTATAGAATTGTTTTAACATACAATCAATGTGAAAATGAGGGTTTTAGCCAGCACTATGTGAACAAAGATTTTTCTGCAGTTTTGGAAACTAAGCAATTTATTTGTTCAACTGGCTGCTATGCCTTTGTTTTCAGTTACATTCAGTGTCAAAACATTGTTTTCACATGATGCTCTGTGAATGCACCAGGTTCTCAAATTTTGAAAATTACACAAATTTCTTGTTGATTTGCCTGCTATACACCTGTTTTCACTTGCAATCAGCATCAGAACACATTTTTTTACCTAATTCTCTTTGAATGCACTACGTTCTTCTGTTTTGAAAACTGCATTATTTTCTTGCTTATATGTGGTCTACACTTGTGATTTCATTTACAGTCAATGTCAGAACACTGGCTTGACCTAATGCTCTGTGAATGCACCATGTTCCTCATTTATGATAATTAAGCAATTGACTTGCTCAATTGGCTGAAATGCACTTGTTCTTACTTTCAAACAATGTCAGAACTCTGTTTTTCCTGATGCTTTGTGAATTCAACAAGTTCTGGAATTTTGAAAAGCATTCAAGTTAATGCTTAATTGGCTGTTAAGCCCTTTCTTGGACTTATAATCAATGTCAAAGCACTGGTTTCACCAAACACTCTGGGATGGAACTATGTTTTCAATTTCAAAAACTAACCAACTTACTTGTTTAATTGGCTACTAGGCACTTGTTTTCACTTACAATCAGCAAGAAAACATGAGTTATAGCCAAAGCTATGTGTATGAACCACGTTTTTCATTTTTGAAATCTAAGGAAGATACCTGATTACTTGGGTGTTACACACTTGTTTTCACTTACAATCAATGTGAAAACACTAATATTATCTAACACTCTGTGAATGCACCATGCTCTTCTCTTCTGAAATTAAGCAACTTACTTGTGTAATTGGCTGTTTTCCAATTGTTTTAACTAACAATCAATGTGAAACAAGGGTTTTACACAACACAATGTGAATGCAAAATGTTCTGTAGTTTTGAAAACCATGCATGTTATTTGTTTATTCTGCTGATGTGCACTTGTTTTCACTTACAATGAATGTCATAATACTTGTTTTATCTAACACTCTGTGAAAGCAAAAAGATGTGCAGTGTGGAAATGTATACGAGTCACTTGTTTTTTGCCTGATGTGTACTTGTTTTCACTTACAATCAATGTCAGATCATTTGTTTTACCTAATGCACTGTGATTGCACCAGGTTATTCAGCTTTGAAAACTATGCAAATTACTTGTTTATTTTCCTGCTATAAACTTGTTTTCATTTACAATCAATGTCAGAACACTTGTTTTACCTAACACTCTGTGAATCTATCAGCTTCTTCTGTTTTGAAAACAAAGGTATTTGGTTGCTTATATGTTGCCTGCACAATTGTTTTCACTTACAATCTCAGAACACGTTTTTTACCTAACACTGTGAATGCTTCAGGTTCCCCAGTTTTTAAAACGAGCAAGTTACTTGTTTAATTGGTTGAATTGTCATTGCTTACACTTTCAACAAATGTCAAAACATTGGTTTCATGAAAGACTCTGTCACTTTATCGTGTTTCCAGTCCTGAAAGCTAAGCAACTTACTTGTTTATTGGCTGCTATAGAATTGCTTTAACATACAATCAATTTGAAAACAAGGGTTTTGCCCAATGGTATGTGAATGCACCCGTTTAAGCAGTTTTGAAAACTAAGCAAGTTACTTGTAAAATTGGCAGCTATGCCTTTTTCCCACTTATATTCAGTATCAAAACACTGGGTTTTACCTGATGCTCTGTGAATGCAGCATGCAATTATCTTTTGAAACCTAAGGTTTTTATTCATAATCTGGTGGCTACACATTTGTTTTCACTTACAATCAATGTAAGAACACTGGTTTAAACTAATGATCTGTGAATGCACCAGTCTCTTATATTTTGTAATCTAAGCTTTTTCTTGAATATATAGTGGCTACACTATTGTTTTCACTTACAATCAATGTCAGAACACTGCTTTACCCTAACTCTCCGTGAATGAACCACATTCAACAGTTTTGAAAACTAAGCAAGTTACTTGTTTAATTGGCTGCTACACACTTCTTTTCACTTACAATGAATGTCAAAACTTGATTTCTACCCAATGCTATGGGAATGCACCAGGTTCTTTATTTTGAAAACCAAGCAAGTTACTTGGTTATTTGACTGCTACAGACTTGTTTTCACTTACAATTAATCTCAGAAGTCTTGTATTCCCTAATGCTCTTAGAATGCACCAGGTTCTTCAGTTTTGAAAACTAAGCACGATACTTGATTAACTGGCTGCAATGCATTTGTTTTCACTTACATTCTGTGGTTAAAATTTTGGTTTTACCTAATTCTCTGTGAATGCACCAGGATATTTAGTTTTGAAAACTATGCTATATACTTGCTTATTTGGTTGCTACACCCTTGTTTTCCCTAACAATCAGTGTGAAAACACTGGTTTTGCCTAATGCTCTGTGAATGCATGAGTTCTTGCAGCTTTGAAATCTAAGAAGTTAATGGTTAATTGGATGCTGCGCACTTGTTTTCTTTTACAATCAATTTTAAAACAGTGGTTTTACCTAACGTTCTGTGAATCCACCAGGTTCTTCAGTTTAGAAAATGAAACAACTTATGTGTTCATTTTTGGCAATGAACTTGTTTCACTTTCAATCAATATTAAAACATGGGTTTCACTGAATCCTCTTTCAATGAACCAGGTTTTCATTTCAGAAAACTAAACAACTTCCTTTTCTTATTGGCTGCTGTGCACTTGCTTTCACTTACAATCACTGTGAAAACATGGGTTTTATGCAATGCTATGTGAATGCATCATGTTTTTATTTTTGAATACCAAGCATCTTGTTTATTTGACATCTATGCACTTGTGTTCACTCACACTCAATGTCAAAATATGGGTTTTCTCAGCACTTTATGAATGTATCAGGTTTTACAGTTTTGAAAAATACGTAAGATTCTTGTTATTTGGCTGTGACACATGTTTTCACTTACAATCATTGTGAACACACGGGTTTCACTGAAAGTTCTGTTTATGCCCCAAGTTTTCATTTTTGAGAACTAAGCAACTTCCTTGTTTATTGGCTGCTATGCACTAGTTTTCACATTCAGTCAATATTAAAAAGCGTTTTACCTAATGCTATGTGCAGGCACCATGTTTTTCAGTTTTGAAAACTAAACAAGTTACTTGTTTAATTGGCTGCTACACACTTATTTTCACTTATAATTAATTTCAAAACACTGGTTTAACCTAATGTTCTCTGAATGCATGAGGTCATTCTGTTTTAAAACTAAGCAGTTTTCCTGTTTAATTGGCTGCTATGCACTTCTTTTCCATTATAGTCAATGGCAAAACACTGGTTTCACTGAACACACTGTGAATGTACCATGTATTAATTTTTGAAATCTAAGGAAGTTACACATTTAATTGGCTGCTTTGCACTTGTTTTCACTTACAATCAATGTAAAAACATTGGTTTTTCTGACCACTCTGTCAATGTACCATGTTAATCTCTTTTGAAACTAGCAGGTTTCTTCATTTTTTAGCCTGCTGCACACTTGTTTTCATTTACAATCAATGTCAGAACACTGATTTCCCCTAATGCTTGGTTAATGCACCTTGTTTTCCTTTTTGAAACCTAAGAAATTTACTTATTTTGTTGGCTGCTATGCACTTGTATTCACTTAAAATCATTGTCAAACCATGGGTTTTATCCAACGCTATGCAAGTTCTTCAGTTTTGAAAGCTATGCAAGTTTCTTGTTTAATTGGCTGCAATACCCTTGTGTTCGCTTACATTTAATGAAAGAACAGTGGTTATAACAAACTCTGTGTGAATGTACCAGGTTCTTCAAATTTGAAAACTCAGCAGGTCATTTGTTGAATTGGCTGCCAGAGATTTCTTTTCACTTACATTCAATGTCAAAACACTGGTTTTACCTAATGCTCATAAAAAGCATCAGGTTCTGCAGTTTTGAACACTACAAAATTTATGTCTTTATTTGCCTGCTATACACTTGTTTTCATTTACAATGTCAGACACTTCTTTTACTTAATGCCCTGTGAACCCACCAGGTACTTCATTTTTGAAAACTAAGCAAGAAACTACCTCAATTAACTGTAATGCGCCTTGTTTTTACTTACAAACAATGTACGAGCACTGATTTTACGTAATGCTCTGTGAACGCATCAGATCCCTCTGTTTTGGAAACTACACAAGTTACTTGTTTAATTGGCTGCCATTCACTTGTTTTCACTTACAATCAATGAGAAAACACTGGTTTCCCCAAAGGCTCTGTGAATGCACCATGGTTTCATTTATGAAAACTAATCAACTTTCTTGTTTAATTGGCTGCTATGCAATTGTTTTAACTTACACTCAATATGAAACAATGGTTTTACACAAAGTGTGTGAATGCACCAGGTTCTGTAGTTTTGAAAACTAAGCAAGTTACTTGTTTATTTGGCTGCTAGGCACTGTTTGTACTTGCAAACAATGTCAAAACACTGGTTTCAACTAACACTCTGTATATGCTCCAGGTAGAGCAGTTTTGAAAACTCAGCAATGTACTTGTGTTTTTGGCTGCTACACACTTACTTTCACTTACAATCAATGTCATATCACTAGCTTTACCTAATGCTCTGAGAATGCACCACGTCCTTCAGGTTTGAAAACTGAGTATGTTTCTTGTATTTTCCATACTATGGAGTTGTTTTCACTTACAATCAAGTTCTGAACACTTGTTTTACCTAAAGCTTGATTATCCCCATTTTCTTCAGTTTTGAAAACTAAGCAATTCACTTGTTTAATTAGCAGCAATGCAATTGTTTTCTCTGAAAATCAATGCCTAAACACTTGTTTTAGGTAATACTCTGTGAAGGCACCACTTTATTCAATTTAGAAAACTAAGCAGATTGCTTGTTTAATTTGCTGCAACACCTTTGTTTTCACTTACATTCAATGTCAAAACACAGGTTTTCTATAATGCTCTGTGAATAACCAGGGCTGAATTTTTGAAAACTACTGAAGTTACTTGTTTATTCACCTTCTATGCATGTATTTTTACTTTCAGTCAAAGTCAAATTACTGGTTTTATCCAAGGCTCTGTGAATGCACCAGGTTTTTTTCTTTGTAAAACTAACCAATTTATTTGCTTATATGGTGGCTACCCTATTGATTTCCCTTACAAACAATGTCAAAGCTCTGTTTTTTACCTAAAGCTCTGTGAATGAACCAGTTTCTTCACTTTTTATTACTACACAATTTACTTGTTCAATTGGCTGCTATACCTTTGTTTACACTTACACTCAATTTTAAAACAATGGTTTTACCTAACACTCTGTGAATTCACCAGGTTCTGCAGTTTTGGAAACTAGGCAAGTTACTTGTTTAATTGGAGGCAAAGCACTTGTTTCCACTTACAATGAATGTCAAAACACTGTTTCACCAAAGCCTGTTAAGTTACCATGTATTCATTTTTGAAAACTAAGCAACTTACTTGTTTAATTAACTGCTAGGCAATTCTTTTAACTTACAATCAATGTGAAAACAAGGGTGTTACCCAACACTATGTGAATGCACAATGTTCTTCAGTTTTGAAAACAAAGCAGGTTACTTGTTTAATTGGCTGCTACACCTTTGTTTTCACTTATATTCAAGGTCAAAGCACTGGTTTCACTTGATCCTCGGTGAATGCACCAGGTTCTTCAGTTTTGAAAATTGTTCAATTTACATGTTTATTTGCCTGATATGCACTTGTTTTTACTTACAATGTCAGAACAATTGTTTTACTTAACATTCTGTGAATGCACCAGGTACTTCTGTTTTGAAACCTAAGGTGTTTGCTTACTTTTTGTTGAATACACTATTATTTTAACTTACAATCAATGTCAGAACACTTGTTTTACCTAACATTCTGTGAATGCACCAGGTCCTTCAGTTTTGAAACTCATCAAGGTACTTGTTCATTTGGCTGCAATGCACACCTTTTCACTTACAGTGTCAAAACCCTGGTTTCTTTGAATAATTTGTGAAGGCACAATGATTTTCTTTTTGAAAACTAAGCATCTTACTTGTGTAATTGGTGGCTATGCACTTGTTTTCATATAAAAACAATGTCAAAACATGTGTTTTACCCAATGCTATGTGAAAGTACCAGGTTATACAGTATTGAAAAGGAAGAAATTTACTTGTTTTATTAGATGCTATGAAATTATTTTCAATTACAATCA
>JAQZBX010060356.1:0-17323 GCA_029593785.1 Cabassous unicinctus | reverse complement strand
CAGAGGGTATGCAGTGTGAAGAGTTTTCCTTGTCTTTCTGGGAGCCTCTGCCTTGTCCTGGGCTTTTGCTTTTTAGTTGTTTTGGAATTCCCTGGTTTACAGGAGTTTGGCTGTCCCCTATGTTTCCAAGGCAACAGAACTCCTTCTCCTGGGTGTTTGAAGCTAAACAGGTCTTTGCCCCAGAATGTCTGACTCTACAGTTTCTTACACTCCTTTTTTCCCTCAAGCTTATCTTGGAGGCAAATTCTAGGAGGAGGGCTACAACAGAAAGGACTTTCCCAAGTCAGTATTTCCCAGGCAAAACAGGGCCAGGGGCCCACAAAGGTGGCAAACCAGCTCAAAGCTTCCCTGGGAAGGGGACAAGGAAGGGTGCCAAGAGCTTCTCCAACTGCTCTCCAAAGCTGAGTTTTTCTGGCCTGCCCAGCAAATGCAGCCCTTCAACTAACTGTCCCCCATAGCCCTGAGGAAGTACAGCTTCTTTAATTCTCAATTGCTACTACCCCAGTTCAAGGAAGTTTGAAACAATGGATGTCACTGCCTTTGCATGGGGTGGGTTGAAACAATGGCTGCCTTCAGAGCAGGGCCTCCAGAAATCTGAAGTCATTAATCAATAGCTGTGAACAGTGATCAGCCATGTCCATCACTGGTCTTGGGGGAAAGGATTTTTTATGTCCTTTTCTATCACCAGTGAGCTTGCCAGGGGTCAAATCTCACAAAGCCTGCTGTACGAGTGGGGTATGTGTACATGTAGCTGCCACACAGCAAGAGCAACTTACTATTTTGTACTGTATTTTATCAGCCTGTTCCTCCTACTCTTTCCTGGATGCTGTGCAGTGTTCTTCTGACCTCTGGAGTTTCAAAATAGGTGTTCCAGACAGTTCCTACATATTTAATAGATGTTTGGGTGGACGGACTGAGTCCTGGAGCTCCCTACTCTGCCATCTTCACACAATACTTTCCTATTCTGTTATTTTTAAATTTATCAACATTGAGCTATATTTGTTGACTTTCTATTTTGGAACTGTTTTAGCCCCATTTCCCCAACCATCTTTTCCATTATGCTCCCAATATATTTAATACCAAATCTGTATGAATATTTATATTATATGTATTTATGACTATGGGATGTTGTTTAGAGCTAAGCCAAATAATGTCTTAGGATAATATTTCCTTTCTTTTATGAAATTTTGTTTTCTAAAGTTAATAATTTTCTTGCATTGTTTCTTCTTATTTACCAGTTGTTAATTTTTTATCCAAATGCTCTAATGTTTAGAATAATTTCTATAAGCCCCACACACATTAAATGACACCCCCTTTCTTACCTTCTGGAGAATTCACTTCTATAGTTCCTACTTACTGGCACCTAGTTTGGATGCTTTTTAGTTTTGGCACACAGCTTTGGTTGTGAAAATCCTTTTGCACCTTTGTGGAAATTTCCTTTGCTTCTTACCTGTCAGAGACCCTATTTTCTGTTTTCTATGTTTTCCTCTTTCTTTTTCTACTTTTTCATTTTACTGAAAAAGTGACCTATTTTTTTGAGTTTTTCTATGCCTGAAAATGTCTTTATCTTTACACTTGACTGATAGTTCAGCTGAGTATAGAATTCTAGGTTGAAAATTATTCCCCTGAAAAATTTGAGCTTATTGCTACCCTATTTTAGATTATTTGGTCATTCATTTGAGAAACCCAATGCTATTTTTATTGATGTCTTTTGATGTCCTTTATATATGTTCCATTTCTGTCCTCTACAAAAGCTTTTAGAATTCTCTTTGTCCCACTGTATTTAAATTTCTTGGAGATTTGTGACAGTGTGAGTCTGTTGGCATAGGAATTCTGTGGTTTCTTTTAGTCTGGAGATTCATGTCTTTCAGTTTTTGTGTTATTTCTTTCATAATTTCCTTATTTTGTTTCTCTTTCTGATTCTCCTCAAATAATCCACTGATTTTATTTCCTTTCCTTTCTTAGTTTCTATCTCTTTTTCTTCTCCTTCTTCTGTTTTCCTACCTTCTGTGAGCTTTCCTTGATTTATCTCTAATCCTTCCATTGATTTTATTTTTCATTGCAATTATCCTATGTTTAATTTCAAAGAACCTCTTTTCATTTTTGGAAAGTTCCTTTTTTCAGAGCAAAACAATTTTCTTTTTTATAGTATCTGGAAGTAATATATTCTATTCTCTCTCTAAAGTTAATTGTATTTTTTGAGGGGTGTGGACATTTCTTCTTTACCCTTCAGGTTCCTTTTTGTCTGTTATTTTCATGTGTGTCCCTAACATGCTAGAAGCTTTCTTCACATCTTGTGATCATTGATTGATATTTAAGAGTAAGCACTAAAAAGTTTATTGGAAGCTATGTTTGTGTTGGTGTGAGTAGTCAAGTGGTAGACTTCATTATAACATTACCAAGCGGTGGACTGGCCCTTTCACTGGGGTCCATAGCCAACAGTCCTCTAAATGCAAGATATACATGTGGATACAGACTTTTTTGGGAACCAAAAGTGAGATAGCGTCATGAGGGCATCTTAGTTCATTCTGTCGACTTTCACCTAATCATCTAGTGCTCACTCCTCTGCCTCACCTGCTTTCCTGTCAAGCTTGGCCCATGCAGTTCAATTTCTGCAGAAAATATGTTTTCTTTCTCCTAGTGGCAGAAGAGACAGGTAGATCAGGAAGTCAACTATATATGTTTTATAACCAAGTTCCATTGTATCACCCCCACCTTCCAGGATACTTAGTACCTTTTCCCTTTTCAAACCTCAAAATCTATTTTAAAGCTAGTTGCTGTATTTATCTAAAACAGTGGTTTTCAAACTTTAACGTGTATCAGAATCACTTGACTACATGATTCAGAACTTCAGGATTGGGCCTGAGAATAGACATTGGGCCAGAATCATTCTAACAAGGTCCTAGGCATGCTGATGCAGCTGATTTGGAAACCACACTTCGTGAAACACTAATTTATACTTGTGGCCTTTTATTTTAATTAATTCTTATTCTATTCTGTCATATACAAAGTTGTATGCTTACTGAACTCCTACTCATCCTTTATGTTCCACCTCATCTATATCCCTGGCCTTAAAGAAAGCATATCCTGCTCCAAAGTAATTTCCCCCTCCTCTATATTTTATGCCTAGTTCTTTCCTTATACTAAATATGGTGGACAAGTCACATGTCTGACTTAAACCCCTCCTCTTGCATCTCTTCTCCCCTCCTCCCCTAAATCCTCCTCTCCCCATCTCCACTCCCTTTTCTTCCTCTCCTCTACCCCACCCCCTTCTCCTCCTTCTCTTCCTCCTTATTTTTCATTTTTATTGCCTAACCTATTGCTTGGCTTATAGAAACATGACGAACTGAACTGAAATGATGTTACCATGGACCATCAATATGTAGGACATAAGTTTGGAATGGTTTCTCTCAAAAAATGTGAATGTCTTAAATTGTCAATGTTCTTTCATCAGTTTGTCTTATAAGCAATGGCAAGTCACACATTTAGATTATAGCCCTCAAAATGGCCAATCTGTGAACTCTTCATTTTCAGTTTTCAAGATTTATCCATGTTATAGCACGTATCATTACTTCATTCCTTTTCATTGTCAAATAATATTCCATTGCATGGCTTTGCCACATTTTGTTGATATATTCATTAATAGATGGGCATTCAGGTTGTTTCTACTTTTGGGCTATGACGAATAATACTGCTGTGAACATTGGTGTATAAGGTTTTGTGTGGGCCTTCACTTCTTATGGGTAATTTTATACCTAGGAGTGGAATTGCTTGATCATATGGTAACTCTACATTTAACATTGTGAAGAAATACCAAACTGTTTTCCAAAGCAGCTGCACCATTTTACATTCCCACTAATTTCTCCACATTCTCACCATTAGTCTGCTTTTGGATTATAGCCATCGTAGTGGATATCAAGTAGCATCTTACTGTAGTTTTAGTTTGCATTTCTCTAATGACTACTGACTTGGGGCATCTTTTCATATGCTTTTTGGCCATTTGAATATCTTCTTTGGAGAAATATCTATTCAAATCTTTTGCCCATTTTTAAATTGGGTTGTCTTTTTTTTGCTCAGCTTTGTGTTCTTTATATATTTTGGATACTAGCCCCTTATCAGATATGTGATTTACAAATACTTTCTTCCATTCTGTGGATTGTCTTTTCACTTTCTTGATAGTATGCAGACCGCATTTTGAATAGCATTGTCCTATAGCTGTATGGTAAACTGAAGTTGCTCATTTCATATACTATGTAAAACACACAATAAAAAATATAGAAAACATTCTAGGTGCAAATGTGCATTATATTTTTGTGTAAGTGTAAGATGATGCCCTTTCAAGCACAGTAGCCTTTGGATGGTGATTTGAGACCTCAGCCACAATTCACCTTAGCTTTCCAGAGAATGGCTAACAATGCTTTCTATCTTCTTATTTGGGGCTAAAATGGATAATCTGAAACCATATGGGGTTTGGATAATTTTTTCTTAAGTGTGTATTTTTATTCATGTACAATGAGCTTCACTGGGCACTATTTTTGCTCACTTATCCACTCATGTGAAATCCTCCTCTGATTTATCCATATTGGTTTGGAAAAGGAAGGAAAAATTCTGTATTATCAAGATTTTATCTTTTCTGTAGATGAGTATGTGTTCTATAAAAGGTAAGTTAATGGCATATTTTCAGTAACTTATTTCAGTTATAGGTCTAAAAAATGGATCAGTGGGTCTCTACTATCAAGCACTCATAAGGCTATATTGCTCTATTCTGTGATTTTTTGTGACCAAATCTATTCAAATTTCTTAGCATGGTTAGTTACAGAGGCATTGATTGTGGCTATTGAGATATGATCATTTCAAGAACCAAAGAATATAATTTCAGAATAAAAATCACCAGGGAAGGAACTTTAGTGTTCACTTTCCCCTCTCTGAGAGAAAAGACTGTCAGGAAATGAAGTAGACCTTAATTAATAGTGAGCAACCTCTTTATATACAAGAATTGCATGTAGAGAATTGGCTTGCAAGCTATAATTTCCAAAGAAATACAAGTAAAATGTGTATATGGGATATTTTTCTAATTAGGTCTCAATAAATATATATAATTTTGGAATTGATAATTCTGTTATAACTCACATCTGATTGGACAAGTCTTTATGGCCAAGTAGCTCAGTATTGAGAAATTATGTAAAAATACAATCATTTCATAGGCATGTTAAAAGTTTTGTGCTAAATTGATCATTTTCCTTAAAAAAAAAAAAGAGAGAGAGGCAGAGAGCTATGGGTTTATAAAGACAAAATTTAGTGGCAGATGAAAACAAAGTGAAAATGATTATTCACATCTTGGTGTGACAATCCCAGTTGGTTCCTGGGTAAATTTCATTCTATTTTGCCTGATATCAAGATTTCAGTGTATATGGCTCGTTATTGCTTGTAGGCATTTCTATAATGGCAATTTATTACACTTTAAGGTGACAGAAGCTATCCTTTGAAGAATTGCTTTCTGACCTCCTCCTTTTTCAACCCACAACACCTGCCGAATGAAGTAGCCTGCTCTCTTTTCCTGTCCCCACACAGACACTGGAAGTTTTTGTGTGCAGAAGGAGAGCAAGACTGAAAAGCTTTGGCAGGGAAGCTTTTTGCAACAGCCTGCCTGTCGAACTGCATGGATCAACAATTTCTCAATTAGAAGAAGATAGACGAGAAGATAAAGCATGCAGTGACTGTAAAGCTTCAAGCAGCAGCTGAGAAAGATTTTGAGAACATCTGGTCGGAATCTATTTCTTTTTAGGTAAGCATTCCTTTTTACAACCAGCATACATAAAGCATGAAATTGGCTTATCCCGCCTCTTTCTAACAAGGGAGAAGCTGGTTAGATTTATTACTCCTTTGATGCAGGTCTGGAGGAAGAGTAGGATGGCATGTAGCATTCCCATTGCAGGGTCCCCCAAATCCTTTGGATTCCTCTCATCGAGAATATGTGTCTGCTATATCAAATCCATTTTTAAAAACCTGTGTGGGTTGGCAGTGTAAAAGATCATTCACAAAAATAAAACCCAATTCATAATGTTTGTTCCTCACCCCCTGCCCTGACCCAGTCCATGAAATTTATGTCTGAGCAAGGAATGGCATTAACACAAAACTCCCTCCTTTGATTTTTAAAATTGGTTCTTTTTGTATCTGGTTAATTCTCTAGCTTTGTTAATTTTAAAATTTCTTTCACTTTGGGCAATAAAGACATAATACATTATTTTGGCTTATCTGGCTTCATTTTGTTTGTTCAAACAAATCACCAAAATATAGTTTTTTTTAATATGTCAGACTGTAACGAACAGATTTCACAATACTTCCCTGTTTTAGAGATATAGCATAAGCGACCAAACAAATAAAAAAAAAACCCCAAAAAACAGTTATTTTAAAATTGCATGAGTAGACTGCAAAAGGGGAGCTGAAGTCAATCAGTGTTTCCTATTTCATTGCAAAATTTTAAATGCTTAAGCTGGAAGAATTTGTTTCATTTAATGATAATTGCTTACATGGCATTGAGTTCATATTATTATCCTTGATAGGATAATTTGAAATCAACCTCACTTTATGAAATATACACTAATCATATTTTGCCTATCAATTCCAAAGTGCTTTAAATGTTCATCTATAATAAACATTCTTTAAACTAATATACGTAAAAGGAAATTTTTCTAATGTGAGTTCCAATTTACTGAGTTACTTCCCAAGTACCTAAGCTGTCCTTTGCTAAACACCCATGCAATCAGATAATTTATATACATTCCTGTTATTATTCATCTTTCTTTAGCTCTTAAAATAGTTCTGAGTTTCAGCTGTGGCTTACATAAAATTCAGTCTTATAATAAAGAAGGTGTATTATTTATGCAAGGCAATATAAAGAAAAAAAAAAAAGAAACTTTTTATACTCTAGGAGGTAATGAGATTAGTTGAAGATAGAACCCTACGGAGTTACAGCTAGTCTAGAAGCAAAGAAAGGCTTAGCAAGTCAAATTTCAGGGTACAGTTAATCTAAACTGTCATCTTTAGGAATGCTGTAAATTTCCATTAAAACAATTAAGATCAAACTGTATTGAAACAACCTGGAGTCTTTAGGATTCATCCACAGGACAAACTAGAAATTCAATCAATAGAGAGGATTAATTTTTTCACTTATACCAGGAGTGTGTGTGTGGGGCAGTACACTAAATTCAGGAGTCACTATTACTGTGGATTATCCAATTTCCTTTTATTCCTTTCCTCCCCACCTTGCTCTGCCTGCCTTTGGTTATTTCACTCTTTATTAGCACCTCACTAGAAGAGAGAGGGAAAAGATGAGGAGGTAAAATTAAGCAATCAACTTTGCTACTTGTGGCAAAGAGGTTTAGAAGTTAAAACTAAGACTTAAAAACAGATTAAATTTTTTTTCTATGTGTTTTCTATACATGCTGTGCCTGCCATTATCAGAACTAATTAAGAGTTAGCTAAGTGACAATGCATCTGTAGGACGGATATCAGGGCAGCAACCAATTTTGCTGCCTCTGGGATTGGAGAAGGCCTGATTCATTCATAACTGGAGTTGTTTAGAAAAAGAAAAAGAAATCTAGCCCTTTTAAAAACATGAAATGAGCTTCAAAAACGATTTCTATTGTTCAAATGACTTTAAAATTCTGTTTGTGTTAAATGTACTTGTCAAAAGGTAGAGGTATCATCTAGTTGTGTACTTATGATTTTTGCACTCTATGTACTGCAAGGTGGGATGAATTAACAATTACACAAGTCAAAGAGGGCAAAGTCACAGAATACTAAAGAATATAGGAGTGGTATAGTTCCATCTCACCCCCATCTTTTTCATTTTCTTCAGAGAAACCATAAAAGTTTCCTTCTCAGTCCCTTCCGTAAATGTCCAATTTCTACTTCAGTTACAGAAAAAGGAGGAAGGAAAGAAGGGGGAACAAAGGCTCAGAAGACTGAAACTAAGAACCAGATGGTTAACACAACTATGAAGGGCAAAAGGGAGCCCAAACGACCTTTTGGGGAAGATCGTTTCAGGGCTCCTAGGACTGAGGAAATCAGGTGGTTCCACTTTAAGTATATTACTATGAATTAGTCATTGGAGAGCCACTTTGATAAGTTTAGGAATTAAAAAAAAAGTTATCCCACGGCAGATTGATCCATTTTCTGTGGGGCTGAACTGCAGATGATGACATCCGAGCCTGGGCTGTCCTTGTTGAAGGGCACGATGCACCATAGATTTTTATTTTCACGAAACGGACTCCAGAGGTTTGTGGCCTTCCAGACAGCAGCTGGCGCCGGGCAGAGGCACAGCCTCCGGCCGGAGATGCTGGCGAATGCGCCACACTTGGCTGTGCATCCCAGGCAGCAGGGCCAGCATCGCAGCCGGAGCTTCCCGTTCTAAGCAGACACTGCTCCCTTTTGGAAAGGCCGTGGGGGCTCGCAACTGTCTGCTCCTCCATATATTTTAGGGAACAGGAGCTGTTTGAAGGAAAGGAGGGAGGGGGTTTGTAAAAGGGTTGGCTCCGCCTTATAACTCTGGTGTCTGAAAGGGTTCAGATGGTGGCCAAATAAAATGAAGGGAGATTATCCCATTTTGAGTAACGAGGATTTTTTTCTGGATGAGCTGGCGATGTGTCCTGCAACTGTCGATTTGGCAGGAGATTTGACTCAATCAACTGCTGTTTGGTTCCCACTTCAAACACGCCTCCCCTAGCCTCGTGTTCTGACCGACTCCCCAGACTCGGGGTGGGAGGGGGCGGAGCGCGAGAGAATTAAAAGTCAGCCTTCTTTTGGTCTCTGCTTGTGGCAGGTGCCAAGCTGGTTGGGTTCTGAGCAGGTTGGTGTATGGGGGTGGGGGGAGGAGGAACAGAGTTGCTTTGCCTTCCCTTTTCTTTTTGGCGGGGATTGGGTGTGTGTTGGGGGGTTGGGGAGGTGGTAGGAAGAGGTGCGAGCAGAGTTAGGCGGGAATATTGAGCGAAGCCCCCTATTTTGAATCCTAGCTACCTCTTCAGCCCCGAGCTTCCAGCCACTCGATGTGTGATTCCCGGCCGAGCCCGGATGCAGAGGAGGGGGAGAGGAAAGCGCCAGGAGTCGGGGCGCCCAGCAGCGCGCCAAGCCCGCGGTGGCGGCAGGTCTGTCTCTTTAAGCGCTCCGGAGGGGCCAGAGCGGGAAGGCGGAGAGCGCGTTTCCATGGCGCCGGGGCTGCGGGGGCTGCGGGGCATGGGGGACTCCTTCGGCTCCAGTAGCTCCCGGAGGAGCAGGGGCGAGCAGATCAGCAGCCGCGGCGCGTCGCGGGTTCGCCGGGCCGCTCCTAGAGCGCTCCTTGTCGCCTGCGACGTCTGGTAGGGCCGAGTTGCCACCGTTCCCTCCGCAGGGAGACGCACCTCGCCGCCCCAGCGAGCTCCGCTCACCAACTTCTGCCCGGCGAGCCCAACTTCTGCGCCGTGCTCGGACTTGTGGAGCCGGAGCGGCGTGCAGCGTGCAGACCGGGTGGCGGCCGAGGCACACCGAGATGACCTCGTAACTGTGGCTCTGGTGCTTCTGCTCCTGGGTGGCCGCCGGCTGGCCGCCAGGCAGCGCCCTACAGCTCCGGCTGGGCATGTAAGTGGCGCCCGCACGCTCCTGGACGCTCCGGGAGGCGCCCCGCCCCACGCCGGTCCTCTCTAGATAAGGCGGCGCGTACCGGCGCTCGGCCCCGGGACCCGGGGTAGGGCGTGAGCACCGGACAGGGGGCAGGAGGCAGTCTAGGGCTGAGCGCAGCGGGAAAGCTCTCCCCAGTGCGTCCTCTGGGAATGCCAGCCCCTGAACAAAAAGCGCGATCGAGGGGATGCTTGCTTTCCACCTGACACTTTCTTAGCAGCGGACAGATTTTTTCCAGGTTTGAGTGTATGCACGTGTGCATGGTGTGTGTGTTTCGGCTAATTTCCGGTTTTGGAAGAATAATTGTCTAGAGACTAGTGCTACTTTCTGAAAAGGTCTTGGATGCAATCCTGTCAAACAGCGAGTTTCTTTACATTGTCTTCTTACATGAGACCGGTCAGTTCGTGCACCTACTATTCATTCATTCTTTTATTTGAGAAGTATCTCCGAATCCGAAGGAGTGGCTTATTCCACAAGTTTGATGTGGGAGACGAACTCCGTTTTTTTGTTTGTTTGTTTTTTTGCTGATGTGAGGAGCGGAGGAGACAAATACCTCGAGGACTGTATGGCCAGCCACTTCTCTCCTAGCCCGTTTAGGAGAAAACTAAGGAGTTAAATGGAGGGGTGAATGGGAAGTAACTGAAACCATCATCTTGAGTATAGGGCAGGATTCTCATTTCCAGGTTAGAAGTGCGAAAGGCTAGGAGATAATAATTCTTGGTCACTGTTTTCAGCATAATGAAAAGCTCACGGGAAATCTAAGTCTTTTCAAGTCGACTGGATAAAGTTTTCACCAAATTTTGTAGCATCAAGGAGATCATCATTGAAAGGTGAGAGAGAGAGAGAGAAGCCAGATCTAATTCTCTTTTTTTCGGTTTCTTTTCTTGAAAGTATTTTCAGCATTTTAGCATCTTTGTTACTTATTTGCTTCATCTTTGTTTTTCTGAAATGTGTATGTTTTTTATAACAGAAAAATGGTTTAGATAAGGACATAAAGCGTTCCAAATCTTTCCAGGGCTTTACCTTTCCCTGTAAGAAAAAGACTGTTTTTGAGTTCATATTACACTTCCGTATTTCATCCCTCTCGTGTGAGATTTAATTTGATGCCTGGTTACTGTAAATGTCACTAACTATAAATCTGAAGACATGGCCAGGTTGTTGGTGGCACTGAAGAAAAAAATCTTGTGTTCATAGTTTGTAAATATGTATCTGGCAGCCATGCAAGGAGTTTCTGGGTGATTTCTCTTGCATTGATAAGATGTGTTTTGCTTATTTTGAAGAGAAGTTTGATTTAGACTTTTCTTCTCCAGTTTATCACTGACACATATCTCACTTTTTGTATCTTGTGCATGTGTGAGCCTGCACTTCTTAGAAACTGCATTTCAGCAAGTTTGCTGTGCACCTATGCTCTTACCTTTACAAGTGCTGCTCTATGAAAGTGGATCCTGGGTTGGCTTATTGGGTAGCCACAAAGTCACCTGTGCACACTGAGGCTGTATAATCCCTTTGGGGTCTCTGAGAAATTACTAAAATACAACCACTTTTTACATTGCTTGCCTGTTTTACCTCATGTTTCAATATTAACTCTCTTATTGAAAAGGCTGGAGGGATGACATTGCATTTTGTTGCAAGGAGACTGCTAGTGTGGCTCATTTATTTATCAGGTGCAATGAGATCAGATATTTAAACCAATATAAATTCTCAGGTATTTAATAGAGGTGCTCTTTCCAGGGAGTTATTGAGGTAACTCTCTTGACTCTTGGTGCTTTCTGATGTCAGGATGGGAAAAAGTCTATCAAATTTGTAGTTAGTCCTCCCTGGTATGAGAGTTAATGGTTTCTTAAGCAGGAACCATATTGAGATATAGTTCTAGGTTTCTGTAGCTGCCCTTGCAATTGCTGTAGGCACATGGAATGCAACCAAGTATAGCATTTGGCTTCTATACACTTATCCATCTATTGAATTGAAGAGGATTCTTCCTGAGATTTTTTTTGACCTTTGAGGTCCATTATCAGTGAGAGCAGCCTTCTAATGAGGTGAGGACTATTAATGAGAATGCATCATCTTACTGACTGGCACTTATAGGTCATTAACACAGGTAAAAATTTTATGTAGCTGATCGTGTGCTTGAGCAGATTTTGGAACTAGAATGACTATTGAAAATGGGAAATGGAGACTCTGTGACTAACGGTCAGGCTTAATTTCAATGCATAGTGTTTATGGTGCTTTCCTCTATAAGTAAGCCTGTTTTCAAAGGCAATTTTAGTAAAGAAGTCAAATATGCAAACTCTAATGATAATTGAAGTCTAATAACCTTGTTTTATCACATTTAAGAAAGCTTTTATATTATCTACGGTTAGTCTAATATTCATAAAATGTGTTTTCCACAAAATTGCTTAAGTACTTACTATGTAGTAGACATTGGAAGTCACAGATCAGTCACTCTTTTGAGTTTTTACCTAGACAATTTTCTAGCTACTTTACATGTATCATTTCATTTAATCCTGACAGTAGCACTTTGAGGTAGGAACTATTATTACCCCCATTTTAGGATGAAGAGAGGCACATGAGGTTAAATTCACACTCCAAGGAGGCAGAAGATTTAGACCAAAGCAAACTGTTGCAAAGAGCATTTGATGATGGGCATGGAGGGAGGTGGGCATGCTAACTGTCCTGGAATGGGTGGGATAGGATCCTCACAAAGGAGCTACTTTCATGAAATTCTCTGACTCTCTCTTAGGCTGTGTTTTAAATATGAAAATGATGGGCTAGGCATATACTGGGAATTGTACAGTGGGGAAAGGTATCTTTGGCAATTGGGTTATGAACTGCTGATGGCATTTTGATGAAGTGATATTGAAGAGTTTACTTATGTTAATGGTATTCTGTAAATGTTTTCTGAAGGATGAAATAGGAGGAAATAAACTCTACCCCATTTCTTTGAGACATCAAAGGAAAATTGACTGGCTGTATCACACTCTTTTAAAATGTGTCCTTTGTAATGTTCTCTTGTAAGCACTTGCCTAATTTTTAAATACAACATGATGAAAAGGAGTAAACATGTAAGTGTTGCAGATACCATGTCAGGCGGAAGTGAATAAAGGAAGATCTAGTAGCTTAAACTCCCAGTCTTTGGTACACTTGGATTTCTTTCATACCTGGAGAGAAATTTAAAAAGGTGTGGCCACTTTGTGATTCAACAGTCTCCTAAACTGTGTAGGACATCTCACTTCCATCCCTAATGCAGATAACCTGATATGGGCAGTTTTGACAAACGAATCCAAAATATGCCTGATTTAATACTGTATATCAAGCCCTCACACCCAACACACAAACCCATGCATACACAACTATATTTCACCTCAGCCTTCAGTAGCTGATATAGAAATGGGGTCGCGAGGAGTGTGGCAGAGATCTAAATTTTATGAAAAATCAATGGGTTTAGAAGTTGAGAAAGGCAAGAAGCTATGATAATAGTGTCGAGTAGTGAAGGGGAGTTGACAGTTTTCTCTTGCACCACACACCATGCTGGAATTTATTTACTGTTTATTATTTACTTATTTTACTTTCCTTTATGATAAAGTATGAAATTGAATGCATTAGAGTTGTCTGGGGCTAATAAGAATCCACTTTTAAGTTTACACATAATCTAAGCATGTCCCCCATGAGTAAATGGGGTCTGCCATTTACTCATTAGAGTAAATTAGTTCAATAAGATATTTTTCTTTCTCGTGGTATTAGCCACTCTAAATGAGAATAAACTGAACTAGAGACGAGAGCACTGTGTGTGTTCTCTATGGGCAAAGCACTGTTTCCAGTGCTTTGTATTTATTAAGAACTTTAATTCTAAGCAGCAGTCTTAGGATTGGTTAAGGAGCTTGCCTGAAATTTCATAGCTGAGAGGTGATAGGAAGGCTACCATTAGCTCCAGAGCCCCAACCCTATTCACTGCACTCTAGTGGTCCCTCTTTCCCGGGCTCCCATACTGCCAGCCTCCTGCAGTCTTCCCTGGTCTTCTTGCTTAGTCTGAGTATGTTTACTCCTACTCAGCAGTAGATGACTTTTTCTCATTTCCCCAAATAGATCCAAACCTTACCTCTGCTCTGTAGTTTTAGCAGTCAAGCCGAAAACTAAAAAAAAAAAAAATTGTGGTATATTAGTTAGGGTTCTCTAGGGAAACAGAGCCAACAGGAGATAACTGTAAATATTATAAGATCTTTATACAAATTATCTCATGCTACTGTGGGAATAGGTAAGTCCAAATTCTATAGGACAGGCCACAATCAGTGAATTCCCCAGGAGAGGCTGGCTGGCTGAAGTAGAGATGAAAATACTCTCTTCTGACTGCTGAAATCATCACTTCTTTCATATTAAAACCTTCTAAACTGATTGGATGAGACCTCTCTCATTGTTGAAAGCAATCTCCTCAGTTGATTCCAGATGTAATCAGCCATAATGCAGTCAACTTACTGATGATTTTCCGCGAAATCTTCACAGTAACAATCAGGCTCCTGTTTGCTTAACCAAACAGCTAGACACCATAAGCTGGCTAAGTTGATACATGAACTTAACTATCACATGTGGTGACACATATATAACATAATATTTGCCATTTTTAACTATTTTTAAGTGTAAAGTTCTGTGGCATTAATTAAATTTACAATGTTGTGCCACCATTACCACCATCCATTTCTAAAACTTTTCTAGCACCCCAAACAAAAAATAATATCTTTCCATTCCCTCCCTCCTCTCTGCCACTGAAAACCTCTAATTTACCTTCTGTCTGTATGATTTGTTTATTCTAGATATTCCATATATGTAAGATCATACACCATTTGACCTTTTGAGACGGGCTCTTTCACTTAATATAATGTTTTCAAAGTTCATCCATGTTGTAGCGTGAATCAGCACTTCATTCCTTTTTATGGCTGAATAATCTTCCATTGGGTATATATTCCATGCTTTGTTTAGCCATTCATCTGTTGATGGACACTTGGGTTGTTTCCACCTTTTGGCTTTTGTCAGTAATGCTGCTGTGAACATTGGTGTACAAGTATCTGAGATCCTCTTTTCAATTCTTTTGGCTGGATATCTAGGAGTGAAATTGATGGGTCATGTAGTTGTGGTTAACTTTTTGAGGAAGTGCCAAACTCTTTTCTGTAGTAGGAACACCATTTTACATTCCCACTAACAAAAAGACAGGTTCCAATTTCTCCTCAGCAATACTTATTTTTCATTTTTTAAAATAATAGCCATCATAGTAGGTGTGAAATGGTATCTCCTTGGGGCCAATTCATATTTTTTGATGAAATTGATATTGTATTATATTAACTTTCTCAGAGTCCCTGTCTACTGCTTCAATATTTTCCCAGGATCTTTACTTGTCTTCTTTCATCTGTGTCTGATGGGAAGAAATTTCCCACTCTTCAACGTAATCCCAAACATGTATGTTCCAGATCTCATCTTTTAGACATTTTTTTCTATCAGTCTCACTTTTTCTTTCTTTTATCTTCAGGTTTTTTCCTTTCTCCTGGCTTCTTCTCTTTTCCCAACTTTATCCAAGCCTCCCTTTGTACATCTGTGTTCTATGTCTATGTCTATGTCCATGTCTATGTCTATGTCATGTCCATGTCTATCTGCAGGTATCTTGACCTTGCTTCTCTCCCTTCAGTTTCTCAGGAACAGCTCATGGACTCTGCTTCCTCACTTATCATTGATAATTTAACCCACTCTGATCTGGCTTCCTCTGCTAAACTTCCATCTCAAAGGCTACCCTCTTTCCTGAACTCACCCTACCAGTGTATTTTGAAACATTTAACATTACTTGCTAATCCTGTTTCTCACTTTTGCACTTCTGTGCTTGTGCTTTTCCTTTGTACACTTACTATCATCTGTAGTTCTCCTCCAACAATGGTCTATGCATTTTCCTACCTTCCATCTTTGTTCCTTTTCCCATTCTTTAACTTTACTTGGTATATCTCTTTCTCTGGCTTCTACCATATGCTTTCTTCTGATGATGATCAGATATGTACATCTAGCCTCAGTCTCTCATCAGAGTTACAGACTTGCAATTTCAACCATAGACTTATCATCTCCGTGGGTGTCAGACTCAAAATGCCCATAGACCATCTGTAGTCGTCATTGACCTCCTCAATATCTTCTCCTTCTCAGCTGCTTTATCTATCTTTCTCTTCTTCCATATTTGAAATATTATATCTACACTTTTCTCTCAGTTTTCCCCATAGTTATATCATATGCCTTAGGTGATGTGATTGTGAAAAGGACTTTGTACATGGCAATTGGATAAATATATTAGTATTTATATTCCTATCAGCTGCCAAATCATATAAATACCAGCAATGAATGAACTTTTGAATGAATTCACTGATTTCTAATCTTGTTGCCAACACCCAAGCCCAGCCATACTACTTTTTACTCTTAAGACTATTATAATTATCTTTTGGTTGGTCTTCTCTTTCATATTCTCTTAATCCTCTATTTTTATTTTATATACTATTTAATTTTCATCAATGTTGGTGTTGAAAACAAAGACCTAATAACATCATTTCTCTTAAAAACTTTGATTATACATGGCATGAAGTTCAACCATCAGAATAATAGCATTATTAAATATCACCTATTATATGCCGGGAAAAATTTAAGTACTTCACATATTTTAAACTCATTTAATCCCCACAAAAACCTCTCAGAAGGTGCTATAGTATGCACATCTTGTGAAGAGAAATTTGAGATCCAGGGAAGTTAAGGTTTTCTGGAGAATCTCCATATAAGAGTATGAAGGTGATGCCATGTCACTAATAAGTGGTAAAGCTAGGATGTGGACACAGGCTGGTTGACTCCAAAATCTGTTCTCTTACACTGTGTTCAAGGCCTTATTCAAATTTTATATATATTGAATACCTCCTTTTGTATTGTATTGTATTATTTTATTTTATTTTACTTTATTTTTTGCCTTTTGTCTCCTGCCTCTTGTCAAGAAATGTGAAGAGTCTAAGATTTTACTCTTCAAGGTAACAAGTTAGTCTGCCACAGTTAATAGTTGCTACTAGAGCACAGGACTCCTGGATCAAAGACAAAGAACCTTATTACTCATGCCACAGTGGACATTATGAGCTTCATGCTTACATTAACTTAACCTGCCCTTGCCTACCCCCAAGTTCCATGGTGACAATACGGAGGAGCCCAGATGGATGCTGTGCACACAGTGGTTTTGTGTTACAGCTGAAGAATACTGATCTTTGGAAACCTCCAATCTAATAAGGGGGCTACTAGCAAACCTGCCCAACCTTTGCTCTTAGAGCTCTTTGTCTTTATTGTCCTGGTCATGAGACAAATCTGTACTCAGCCCTGGCAGGAGACACCCTCTCCACCTTCAAAGACAGTTTGCTGTACAAACAAACTTTCAGAACAGAAGCTGTGGAAGCTTCTTCATAAGATATGCAGGAATGTAAGAGACCTTGAAGAATTGTCTTCTAGTACCTCTAACATTTTTCTTTCCAATTTTGGCAGCACAGACTGCCAAGGCTTAAATCTACTTTTGTTCTGTTTTGTTGAATCTGGCACTTGGTTTTCCCATACTTTTTAAAGAGTTGGGGAAACTCTGGAACTAAATGAAAACAGAGGTTTAGTGAGCTGACGCAAGAGGCTG
>JAQZBX010060355.1:0-17321 GCA_029593785.1 Cabassous unicinctus | reverse complement strand
CTTTCTCACATTTACACTGCAGAGCTGGGTTTTCAATCTGGGTCTGTCTTATTTTGAAAGTCTGTGCTGTTAATCACTATATTATATAAGCATCCATTTATTCAACCGAAATTTCTGAAATACTTATTAACTGCCAGGTTTGGGTCTAGGTGCTGGAAACAGTGTACAAAACAGGTGAGGTCTCTCCGTACATTGCAATGGTGGGAAAAGGGGATTATGGGGGTGTATCTGTCAGGACAGGATGAGGTTATGCTGCAGTAACAAACAAGCCCTGAATTTCCGTGATTCAAACAGAAGTTTGTTTCTGGTGCTGCACATCCACCATGGGTCAGCAGGGGGCCTCTGCTCATCCCTCAGGGAGAGTGCAGACTGATGGAGCGGCCCCCTCTCAAACACTGCCTGTCACCATGCCTGCAGGGAAGAAAGTGTTTCCTGGATCTTCAAACAGCTAGGAAATCTTTCACCCAGAATTGACAGGAGTTACTTCTGTTCACAGATCATTATCTAGAACTAGTCACATGCTCCCTCCCTTCCTGAGAGGGGCATGCTCTCATGTGTCTGGAGGGGGGGGAAGCAAAGCATAACACTTGAAGTAAATTTCCAGCAAATGAGGATTGTTTACAATTTGATAACTGCTATGAAAAAACGAGCACAGTTTTGTGGTATGAAAAGAGATGGCGTGCAATGAGAAAGAGGGCCTTCAGATGGATAAGTGGCATTGAGCTGTTGGAGTTTTACTTTTAGATGAAGTGAGGGACGTGAGTCTGCCACAATGGAAACTTGGGCTCAGTTCGTAGATAAATGTTTTGTTTGGTGAATAATCTATATTTATCAGGTTCAATTTGTTGAGAGACCATAGAAGACCTTGAATCTAGTTCTGATTGTGCAGACATTCTCATAAGCAACCCTGGACAAGCCACTGTCCTTTCTGAATCTCAGTTTTCCCACCTGTGAAATGGGCACATGGGCCCTGCTAAGAAGTCCTAAACTGGCTGCCCCCAGGCCAGGCCCAGGCAGAAGAGCTATTGTTGCTGCTGTTGCTAAGTGAATCACTGGCCAGCCTTTTAAACGTGGGCTATTTCTAGTATTCAGATTTCCAGATTCTCTTAAGGCACCAGTAGGGTGGGTAAGCCCAAGCCACTGCCACACAGCACCTCCCCTCCCCGCGGCCGGCCCTGTCAGGTCAGCAACGTCCCCATTTGACCCAAGCCAGCCGTCTACACGCCTTGCCTGTCCCACGTCAGTGTGGCATCCCTCAACCTGGGGCCTCTGAGGTTGCCTTGCCCTCCTGGCAAGTCTATACATTCACTCAGTCAGGGCTGGGAGAGTCCTGTGTGAGTGAGTGTGTGTGCGAGTCTGTGTGTGAGTGTGAATGTGTGTGTGTGAGTGTGTCAGTACATGTGCGTGTGCATGAGTGTGAGTGGTACACATGACTGTGTGAGTTGTGTGTGTACAGGTGGTGTGAGTGTGCATGAGAGTCTGCGGGCGTGTGTGTGAGTGTGAGTGTATGTGTGTGCTTATGAGTGTGAGTCGGTACACAAATGTGTGAGTGAGTTGTGTGTGTATGTGGTGTGTGTGTGTGCGTGTGTGCGTGTGAGTGTGAGTTGGTACATGAGTGTGTGAGTTGTGTGTGTAACATGTGGTGTGCATGTGTGTGAGAGTCTGCGGGAGTGTGTGTGAGTGTGTGTGAGTGTGCATGTGTGTGAGTGTGTAAGTTGTGTGTGTACAGGTGGTGCGAATGTGCATGACAGTCTGTGGGCGTGTGTATGAGTGTGAGTGTGTGTGCATGTGTGTGCTTATGAGTGTGAGTCGGTACACAAGTGTTTGAGTGAGTTGTGTGTGTATGTGGTGTGTGTGCATGTGTGCATGTGAGTGTGGGTGTGCATGAGTGTGATTGTGTGTGTGTGCTGTGGAGGAGGGAATTCAGCAGTAGAGGGGGCACCTGCAAACCAAGACTGTGGCTGCTCGACTTGGAATTAGAGCAAAAACATTCACTTTCAGGAGTGCCGGGCAGGAGCAAGAACCACTAAGCCTCTTTCCTGTGCTTCCTGCAGCAGGCCTTTCATGTGAGCTTAGCCCATATCTTGAAAATCCTAAACCTCCCTGGATGAGAAATGGCGGTAGAAGATGCTTAAGAGCTGAAGTGATAGCAGCTCGCCTCTGGGGAGGGGCGGGTGGAGAGAGGGAGGGAGAGAAAGTCTGGCTGATGAAAGAGGCTGGTAAATCGCCCCGCCAGGTCCCAGGAAGTCTCCACGTGGCCCTGGGAGCAGGGATCAGGCCAGCAAGTCCTGATGGGTGAGCTGCTTCTCCGCTCCGCAGGCCTCGGGGCAGGGCCCTCCCTGGAGCCCAGGTGCCTGGCCACTCCTGGAAGAGAGGGGACCAAGGGGATGCGGTCCGGCTTGAGGCCAGGTCCTCGGGGACCAGCCTGAGTCGTGTGTCCTCCCTCCCTCTCTCAGCCGAGGGCTGGGGCCTGAGAGCGAGGGCACCCCAGGCGGGGCAGGAGGCACGGGGGCCACCCCAGAGGAGGAGGTCAAGTTTGGAACCGGGCACCTCGGGCCCTCCAGGCTGAGCCTCCTTTCACAAATTCCAGGCGTGTGGTTCTTCTCCCCTGTTTGTAATCACCTGAGGAGAAAGGAGGGGGAGACTTTGAAAAAAGAAACGGGCAGGTACCCGGAGAGAGAAACCAGAAAAGGGAGAGATGGGCGGGAGAGGGAGACGGCAGGGACAAGGGAGGAGAGAAGGGCGGGGGGGCCGGTCTGCACGTACGCCGAGGGTCTTTCCTTTTTTAGTTGAGATTGCCGAGACACTGGAGACTTCAGGATGGCAGGGTGTCAGGGAGCAAGGGAGAAGCAAGGCTGGGGCAGCCCCGAGACGTGCGCCGCGGCGGGGCCTTTACAAGGGGTCCCTGCCAAGCCCACGCCGCCCACCCCGCCCGGGCCCTACCCTCCCGGTGTGGCTGTGAACTTGGCTGTGCCCGAGACAGAGGGAGGAGGGAAAGAACAGGAGGCGGAGGACGGCGAAAAGACAAGCAGGTTAGGGAGAGGACGAAGTAGGGCTGGGAAGGGAGAGGGAAAAAGGCGGGGAGAGCACGCAGGGCCTGGGAAGTGAGGCTCGGCTCAGGCCGGGTGGGCAGGAGAGCTCACTGCCCTCAGCCTGCCCCCAGCTCCTCTGAGCCTGAGCCCTGGCCCCCCACCAGGCCTCTGTGCCCAGGCCTCAGGGCACCGCACTGGGGAGTAGAGGAGAATGTCTGTGTGTGGCAAAAGTGATGATGATGGGGGTGCTAGGGGGCACCCCAGAAGTCCCAGGAACTCCTCCAGCTCAGCCCCTTCCCTGAGGAAGATTCCCCACACAGGCACTGAGTGTTCACAGCTCTGAGCTTGGTTACATTCTCCACCAATGTAGACACATGGCTCAGAGAGGTTGTGAAACCAGCCCAACGTCACACAGCTGATCAGCGGTCAGTGGCAGAGCCAGAATTGAAACAAGGGCTCTGCCCCGAGAGGACAGAAAGCCAGTGCCCAGCCCCTGCCCCCTCCCTGCCCCTCCTGGGGACCTGACTTATTGCACTAGCCCCCAACTGACCCTCCTGAAAGCATCCACAAGGTCCTACACGTGATTCCCCCACCCATCTCACCAGCCACCTTGTCAAGCCCCCTCCCTCAGGGGGCCTCTGCCCTGAGAAGATGGAGACACTGGTCACCAACACAGGTGACTCCAGAGCCTGTGGGGCAGGGGGTGGGCTGTAAGCAAAGGGTCTCACCCAGAGCTCTGGAGACATGGGGAAGGGGAGCACTCCCGGGTGAGGAAAGAGTGCAATCAAGGAGGGCTTCAGGGAGGGGTCCTTTTGAAGTGGGCCCTAAGGGACGGCTATGAGTCCAACGTAGAGTCTGCTTCCTACTCCTTTGGGACCCTCCCCTGCCCACGCATCAGTTTCTCGGGAAAGACCCTCTCCACCCGCTGATGGAGACAGTCTGGCCCAGAGTCCCTGCTCCTACTTAACTAAATTCCCTCAGGAAGGAGGAGGGGACAGTGGGAAGCGAGCAAGGAAGGAAGAGAGGGCAGGGAGACTCGGGGAAGGAAGAGGAGAGCAGAGGGAGCGCGGGATCTCTGGGGGAGGGGTGGCAGGTCACCTTTTAGGCTCCGCTGAGCAGTGACTTTGCAGAGACGCTGGGAGGGGCCGTGCTGGCTTGCAGAGCTGGCGGAGGTTAAACGCAGCCACGAGGCCCAGGTTGGGCAGCCATTCTTCAATTTCTAATAGAAACCCTGAAGCGGGGATGACGCACGATAAATCAGCCTTGCGCGAGGCCCATCTCGGCGTAATCTTTTCAATTATCTGCGCTATGCGCGGCTCCAGAGCCTCCACGCCCCTGGCAGATGGGGCTGGCCAGTCAGAAGGCAGCTGAACAGTGAGGCTCCGAGGGGGTACAGAGAGCCCTCCGAGGAGTGGGCAGGGGTGCATCTGGGGCATCCAGGGAGCCATGTCTCTGGGCATCCACTGGGCTCCAGGCCCTGGGACCAGCAGGGAGGACCGCCAGGCCCCTGCCCTCGTGGAGCTGGCATCCCAGGATGAAAGAGGCCACAGGCTCACCTGGGACAGGGTGCCAAGGGAAACAGGCTGAATGAGGCATGGCGTGATGGTCCGGGAAGGCCTCTCTGAGTTGTTGATGTCTGAGTTCTCAAATCTGGCTCCACCACACAGAGGCTGGGTGACTTGGAGAAAGTTCTGAACCTACTTTAGGTTCTGCAAAGGGAAAGAGAAATCAGGAGGCAGTGGGGGCCATGGAAGAATAAGGTACTTCCCAGTGCCTCTTGGCTCCCCTCTCATGCCCCAATCCCCTACCCTCACCCTAAGAAATGCCCCCTTGTGCTGTTGCTTCCCCCAGGAGCTTTCCCTGATTCCCAAGTAGAGCATCATATCTCCTTCCCCTGGGGGTCCCCAGGACCCCATCTTCCCCCCTCTGAGGCAGCCTTCACCTTCTCCTGTGCGTTAACAGGTATTTGTGTTCATGTTTCTAAATCCTACAAAATAGAGCAGGAATACCTTATGGCCAGGGTTCTCAGGCAGGATTGATTCTATGGGCCCCTCAGGCCTTAGCACAAGACGTGGCTCAGAGACAGATACTCAGTGACTGTCTGCTGCCTTGAAGGGTAAATGGGTGGTTGATAGGTAGGTGGTGGATGAATGGATAGATGGATGGATAGATCCATGAGTGGCTGGATATATGGATAGATGGATAGGTGAATAGGTGGATGGATGGATGGATGGATGGATGGATGGATGGATGGATGGATGGATACATGAGTGGATTGATACATGGGTAGATGCATAGGTGAATAGGCAGATGGATGGATGGATGGATGGATGGATGGATGGATACATGAGTGGATTGATACATGGGTAGATGGATAGGTGAATAGGCAGATGGATGGATGGATGGATGGATACATGAGTGGATTGATACATGGGTAGATGGATAGGTGAATAGGTAGGTGGTAGATGGTGTGTGGATGGATGGATGACTGGATAGATACATGACTGGATGAATATATGGATAGATGGATGGATGGATAGGTAAATAGGTGGGTGAATGGATAGGTAAATGGGTGGGTGGATGAATGGATGGTGGGTGGATGGATGGATGGATGGATGGGTAAATAAGTGGGTGAGTTAATGGATGGGTAGATGGATAATGGTAGGTGAATAGGTGGTGGATAAATGGGTGAATGGGTGAATAAATGAAAGCCAGGTCCTGGCAAAATAAGAGGAGTGGAATTAAGGGTACTGGAGAAGGGTAGTATTGAGGAAAAGAAGGAATATTTCTTCCTCAAAGACAAGTTTTTTGAGTCGAGGGGGAAGTTGAGAAAACACCTTCATCTGTCCCCTCCTTTATTCAGATATTTATTCAGCACCAGGCACAAAGCTGGGTAGTAGGATCTAAAGAAACAGAGTTCATGGTCGAATCGGGAAAGCAATAAATAAACACAGTGACTTTGTGCTGTGGTCAGCGCTACTTGAGCAGAAAGTTTAAGCGACCGTAAGAGCAAGCCGCTGACCTCCCACCAGTTGACACAAAGAGGCTGCTCAGCCCAATGCCCCGTCCCCAGGTGCTCCTGCCTCCCGCACTTGGCAGCGAGGGGGCTTGGCACCGATTCCTGGCCACCTCTGGGCAAGCCTGCCCACGCCTGAGCCTCGGCTCCAGAGCTAAAGCCTGGAGTCCCCTGGGGTCTGCCGTTTGGCAGATGCTGTCCCATTCAATCCTTATGGCGCTGGAATGACTCTCCCATCTTGTGAACAAGGACCAGCAGGCTCCAAAAAGTGAGGCGTTTTACCCGAGCTCACGCAGCTGTGGAGCCAAGGGGCCAGAATTCGCATCTAGGACAGGGTGACCCCAGCCTCACGCCCTGCCAGCCAGGCCCCTCTGCATGGATGTCCCATCTCCGTTGCTGGGGTAACCTCCCGGCCCCAGCAGTCACCCCTCCTGGAGCGTGATTCTTGCACCTGACATCATAATCCTCTGTGACATCTTAATCAGCTCCCAGGCAACTGGCAGCCGTGGTATTAACGCCTGGCCTCTGGTGAGTCAGCAGGGCCTGGACTGGGCTCGCCTGTCCCTCTCTGCCTCAACTTAACCCTTGCCTGCCCACCCCACCCCCGGTGCAGGCGGACGGTGGTTAGATTTTAGAGTCTGACTGATATAATTTCTGAGCCAAGCTTTGCTCATGCGCTTTTCTAAGCGTTCATTTCCTCACTTGTAAAAGGGGGATGAGGGCCCCTGTCTGGCTTCTTGCACAAAATTGTGTGAGGACTTTGGAAAAGGAGGTGACCGTGCTGTGCCACCTGAAGGAGCTGGGGTTATTATTGTCATCCCCCTGTGCCGGCAGCTCTGGGAGCCCAGGGGTCCAGAGCTCTCTGGGAGCAGAGGAGGAGGCAGTGCCTCCTAAAGGGCAGAGAGCCCTCGGCCCGGAATCACACAGACCAGGAGCATGTTAGATCTTCACTAAGTCACTTAACACCTGCAGAAAAATGCGGAGCCTGGTGCCCACCCCACAGATCTGGACGTGAGAAGCGCGTGTCCGTGAAGGGCAAGCAGCGTGGATGGGACTGTTCCACGGCATTACCCGTAACTGGAAAGCTCTGAGTTTCCCGCCTCGGGGCCCTCGCGCCGCATTCCCTGAGAAGGTGGCTGAGATCCTGGAAGGCGCCTCTGAAGGCCCCCAGCCCACCCTGAGCTTGGCCCCTGCGAGCAAACCTGGGCTGAGAGAGAGAGAGGGGCGGCTCCTCTTCCCGCTCCCTTCCTCAACCTCTCCCACCTGGGTTCCCCCCCAGCTGACCTCCGCCAGCTGAGCGGAGCGACCTGCGGCCCCACCTTCGCTGCCCGCGCCCCCGTGGGAAGGGGGCAGTGTGGGGGTGGGGGGCTTTTCCTACCAGGGGGAAAGAGGCAGGGCAAAGCGTCGGTTCCCTTTTGTTTGTGTTTCCCCCTCCTCCCCAGCCTTGTCCCCCAAAAGTGACAGCTTCTTCTTTGAGGAGACTCTTCAAGGCTCAAACCCTTCCTCGCCAACCAGGAGCTGGGGGCCCTGGGCCGAGGTGCCGAGTCGCCCTCCTCAGCTTCTCCACCCGTGAAATGGGAGCCACAGTGCAGAGGTGCCGCGTGGCCGGGAGGATGAAACGAGGCGCCGTGGGAACTGGGCGCACTTGCTCTTAGCAGTTCTCCTGGTGATGATTATTATACCAGTAACTTTCTCCATGCGCCTGAGGTCAGAGCAGAAGCCAACACAGTCCACCACGCTGTGGACCGCGGCGTCTCTGCGCCCCTGTTTTCTCACGGGTTAAGTGGGCTGACGGTACCTGTTGGGTGCCTGAATAAGAAGGTGAAAGTGCTTAACCCAGAGCCTGGCACACGCTGGGTGTTCAAGTGGCTTCCTTCGCTTCTTCGCCTCTCACGGCCCCTCTGAACTGTAAGGCTAAAGTCGGAATGTCAGCCCAGAGCTTTCTTCCAGATTTGCCTTGCAGATGGAAACTCCATGACACTCCACCACGGGCCCCCAAAGGCCACCAAAATCACTGCCAGGCCCAGGAGAACCTCGAAGCAGGCTTGTCTGAGCTCGAAGCAGAATGGAGGCCCTCGGGGCTCCTGCCAGGGAGGCCGGGAGGGGCGTGCGGGCTCGCTGTGCTCTTCTGGAGGGTTATATATAAAGGCAGGATCATGGGGGGCTTGGGGGGGCAGCTTCAGTGACTGTGCTTGCTGGGAAAATGGATCCCTGGAAGCCCCAAACTGCCCAATGACCTCCAAGAAAGAGCCCAGCAGGTCTGGGAAGGCCAGAGGGCAGGCCAGCGTGGCTGGAGTCTTGGCCAATGCCAGGCCCCTGCCCTTGCCCACCTGGACCAGCTTAACCTCCCGCATGTGGCATGTGCAAATCCCATCCGTTCCTCCAGGCCCTCTCTGGCTGGGTGGCACCTTGCTCAGGCTGCCCTCCCCCCACGCCCCTAGAGGGGCGAGCCCGGCACCATCTGTCCTCCCAAAGCCGGCCCCAGGGTCAGGCCCAAGGACGGTCAGTCCGCACGCTGCCAGTCCCTGGTTCGGGGATCAGGACAGGGCCAAGGGGAACCGTGGAGGGTGCTGGCCGCGGTGCAGACGTGCACAGGGCCTGGGGAGGGTGTGAGGGGCACCCAAGCCAGGCCTGGGCTGTGTGGAGCCCTAGAGGGAGAGAAGAGTCTCACGGTGCCAGGCTCACACATCACTCCCGACTCTCCAACAAGAGTGTCGCCCTTGGTCCCTCCCCAGGTCATTCCCCTGGGGCCACCGTAACCAAGGGCCACAACTGGTGCCTGACACCACAGGGGTGTATACGCTCCCAGTTCCAGAGGCCGGAAGCCGCGCTCCCTCTAAAAATCCTTCCTCCCCTCTCCCAGCTTCTGGCCACTCCCGGCAATCCTCAGCTCTCCGGGCCTTATAGTTGCATCATTGCAGCCTCGGCCACCCCATCCTGCCGCAGCCTTCTCTCTTCTTAGAGGGACGCCAGTCTTTGGACTCAGGGCCCACTGTAGGTCCAGTGGGAGCCATCTCAAGGTCCTTTTTCCAAATGAGGACACATTCACAGGTCCCAGGTATAGGGGCTTGAGCAGGTCTTCTGGGAGCCACGACGTAACCCACACGCTCCCCAGCCCTCACCCTCTCCAGTCCTGTTTCCTGCTGGCTCTGCCGCCATATTAAAGGCCCTGTCTGTTTGCACGTCTCCTCTCCCCTCTGCCAGGCCGGGCCTTCTTCCTGGTCCACTGCACTGCTCAGCAGCCCCCTCCCCGGCCTCCCTGCTCACCGTCTTGATGTCCCCAAATATCCCCACCACCACGCACGCACGCACGTGCGCACACACACATGTAGGCAATGGCCAATCCATGCTCGGAGAGGCAGAGTGAGCTTCTTAAACCTAATTTTTTCCAGCCACCCCCTTCTTAAAATCTCATGATGCCTTCCCTTGGCATTTATAATATGCAATGTAGGTATCATATGTCCTTCCTTTGTCCCACGAGATCCTCCATGCCCTACGGCTTTGCCAGCCTCATCTTCTCTGCTTCTCTCTTGGCTCATTCTCCTCCAGCCCCTCTGAACTTCTGTTTCACATACACAGCCATTTATTCCTGCCCCCAGGCCTTTGCACATGCTATCCTATCTGACACACTCTTCTCCCAGGTCCTTGTATGGCTGGTCCCTTATCCCGGTCTTTGCTCAGATATCACGTTCTTGTTCCTTTGAACACTTAGCCCTCTCTAAAACCGTCTTTTCTAGTCAGTTGTTTGTGTCTGTCCCCTCACCCCTCACTATGCCCTCCAAGAAGGCAGCCAACTTGCCCATCTGTTCATTATCCTCAGCCTAGAATTGTGTTAGCCCAGAGCAGATCATCTATAAATACTACCGGATGAATGAATGAATGAATGAATGACATTTATTTTCAAAGGCACTTTTAAATCTATTCTGACATTGGATTCTGAAATTGGTGAGAGTGTATGATCACCTCCCCATCTTATTGGCAAGGAAACTGAGGCACAAGAGTCAAGTTAGCTACTTGAGGTCACACACGTTACTAGAAAGGCAGAGCTGGGATTCAAACGATATCTTTGACTTCGGGTCCTGGTCTCTGAGACCTGAGTGACAGTACATCTTCCCTTCTGTTACAGTTTGATACTATTGATGAATTCCAAAAAGAAATATTGGGTTATGTTTGTAAACTGTTCTTTTCCTCTGGACATATTAGAGTGTATTGGATTCAGAGGTTTTATTTTTACTTGATTAAATAATGATGAAGGCTTTGATTGGGCCACGTCAGTAGGGCATTGAGTCCCCACTCCTTGGTGGGTGAAGACTCAGAGATAAAAGACATGGCAAAGGACAGAGTTGGAGTTTTGATGTTGGAGTTTTAATGCTGGAACCCAGAAAAGCAAACACACAGAGGAAGTTGTGAGGAAGGAGAGAAGGCCCCAGGAAAAGAGATGAGACGATCTACAGCTGGCCTTGTGGAGAGATGTAAGCCTGAGCCCGGAGAGAGACAAGCCCCGGGAAGACAGGAACCCAGGAAGCCTGAACCCTGGCAGACATCAGCAGCCAATTTGCTCCAACACGTGGCAAGAGACTATGGTGAGGGAAGTAACGCTTTATGGCCTGGTAACTGTAAGATTCAACCCCAAATAAATACCCTATATACAAACCAACAGATTTCTGGTATCTTTCATCAGCACCCCTTTGGCTGGCTCATGCACCTTCCCAGGTGGACAGATGCCATCAGAGGGAGGTGAAGAAAAGAGCTTTCTGTTAAGGTGTCCCTCAGGCTGGTTCTGCTATAGGTTGAATCACATCCCCCACAAAGACATGTTAAAGTCCTAACCCCTGTCCCTTGGATGTGAACGCATTTGTAAACAGGATCTCTGAAGATCCTATTACGATGAGGTTAAGGTAAATGAGGGGAGCCTTCATCCAATATGACTGGTGTGTCCTTGGAAGCAGAAGAAATCTGGACGCAGAGGCAGTAGCAGACAGAAGGTCTTAGTGTGCCAGAGCTGCTACGACAAATCCAACAGTGAGCTGCCTGGGGTGGGCCATGTTCCAGTGACAGCTGTTCTGTCACATGGAGGGGTTGTCTCTGACTCGCTGCGTCGGAATTTCTTCTGCCTATGAAGGCCTCTAGTTATACGGATGAAAACCCACCTTGATGTGGGGTGACAATTAAATAGGAACTTAGAAGGTCCCATGCACAAGTTAGCCCACCTTAACTGACGACACGGCTTCAAAGGGTCCTGTTTACAAATGGGTTCACAAGGGTGCAGACTAAGCACGGGTCTTTTGAGGGGTCCGTAGTGCAACCCACCACTCAGGAGGTGGAGGCCCATGATGGAGGCAGAGACTGAGGTCTATGTGGACAGCAAGCCACCAACAGATGCTAGAAACTTTGGAGACACCTTGATTCTTGGACTTCAAGACTCCAAAAGTGTGAGACATTAAATTCCTGTGGTATTTGTCATAGCAGCCCTGGCAAACTGAGAGTTTTTTTTTACCAAGACTCACGTGCTGCTGTGAAAAACACCTAAAAGTCTGCAAAGCGGCTTTGGAGTTGGGTGATGGGTGGAGGCTGGAAGAGTTCGGAGGCATTTGGCAGAAAAAGCCTACATTGCCTTGAAGACTGTTGGTAGAACTATGGCCATTAAAATCGTGGTGCAGGGCTCAGAAAGAAGTGAGGGAAGCGGTAGAGAAAATTTGTCATCTTAGAGAATATACATGTCTTCATGAACACAGTATAGGTAGAATTATGAACGTTAAGGTGCTTCCAGTGAGGCTCTTCTAGTCTGCTCAGTTGCCGAAATGCAATGCACCACAAACAAGCTGGCCTTTACGATGGGGATTTATTAGCTTACAAGCTTACAGTTTCAAGGCTGAGGAAAAAATGTCCAAATTAAGGCATCATCCAGACGATACCCTCTTCCTGAAGACCAGCTGTCAGCAATCCTGGACTCCTCTGTCACATGGCAAGGCATGTGGTGGCATCTTCTGGTCTCTCCCTTCTCTTCTGGGTTTCACTGTTTCAACTTCTGGCTTCCATGCCCCTCTCTCTCTCTCTCTCTCTCTCTGTCTCTCTGGATTACATTCTCTTATAAAGGACTTCAGTAAGAGGATTTGACCCACCCTGGGCCATGCCTTAACCAAAGTAACCTAATCAAAAGGCCATTAAACTGAAGTAACCTAATCAAAGGGCCCTACTAACAATAGGTTCACACCCACAGGAATGGTTTAGCTTTAAGAACATGACTTTCTGGAGTCCATACAGCCTCAAGCCATCACACTCCACCCTCAGGACCCTGAAAAGATACGTTCTTTCCATATGCAAAATATATTCATTCCATCACAATATCCTAAAGCCTTAAATCATTTCAGCAGCAATATTAAGTACAAAGTCTCATCAAAATCAGTTACAGGTGTGGTCTGTCCTGAGGCACAATTCCTCACCAGCTGTGGATCTGTGAGACTTAGAGAACAAGTTATCTGCTTCCAATAGACAATGGACGGACAGGCATAGGATAAAAATTCCAATTCCCATCGGGAGAATTTGGAAGGAAAACAAGGCTCATGGGCCCCAAACAATTCCAAAACCCTGCAAGGCATATTCCACTAGATTTCAGGGTCTGAGAGTCACCTGTGGAGCCATGGTTTGTCCTTGGGGCCTGATGGAGCAGCAGCCCCACCCTTTCCAAGTGCTTGTGCAGTGGTCCTGCTATTCCCAAACCCTGGGGTAAAGGCACCAACATCTTCAAGCATTGGGGTGATGGCCAAGCTCTCGGCTCCACCCTCATCCAAAATTGGGGTGTTGTCCAGCCTCTCCACAATCCCCTAAGCATTTGAGAAACCTGGGATGGCAACACTCTTCCTGAACAATGGGGGAGAAGGCCTGCCCTCTCCAAGCTTTGGGGCTTACTCAACCTTTCCACATACAAGGGTGGGTCCACTCTTTTGGCCGGAGATGATGTCTTCAGTCTAGACTTCAGTGTCCATGGTTCTTCTGCCTTTGAAATCATTTTCCTTCAATCTGTACCTTTTCTGTCCCTTTTAGTCCAGCCTGGCAGTGGTTCCATTCATACAGATCTCACAAAAACATGCTGGTTTTGCATGTAGTAGGTAGAGGTCAAAACGCTCAGACAGTAGGACTTCCCACAGATCCTTCCTGGGTAACTGCACCTCCAACCCTGTCTTGCATGGAAATGGCTGCCTGGGTCTATGTTCAGGCAAACCCTTACGTGGAACTCGCTTTCTGGAAGCTCATATTTTCCAAACCGTCAATTTCTGGTTTCTTTATACCCAGGAGTTCAGTTCTCAGCTTATCCCTTTCCTCATTTTAATATAAGCTGCAAGGAGAAGCCAAGCCACATTGAGTTTGGAAATCTCAGCTAAATATCCAAATTTGTCACTTTCAAGTTCTGCCTTCCATCTGACATCAGAACACGATTTTTTTTTACCAAGTTCTCTGCCACTTTAAAACAAGGGTCACCTTTCTTCCAGTTTGCAATGACACATGCATCATTTCTAAGGCCTCTTCGGAAGTACCTTCAGTGTCCACATTTCTACCAACAGTCCCCTCAAAGCCATCCAGGCCTTTTTTATCAAGCATCTCACAATTCTTCCCTCTATTCATTAACCAATTGGACAGAAACCTGGAAGTAGAGGTCTGGCTCCAAGGCAACTCCTTGGGCCAAGAGAGAAGAGCTGCCCTGGCCCCGCTCCACCCCCGCGTTTGGAGGGGGTAGGCTTAGCCCCCTGTGTGCAGGGGGCAGGCCCACTCCAGTGTTTGGGCTGGTGGACTTATAAGCAGAGGGAATTTGGACATAGAGAGACAGAGACAGCCACGTGACAGGCAGAGACTGAGTGATGCTGTCACAGGCCAAGGAACATCGTGGATTGCCGGCCACACCAGAAGCCAAGAGAGAGGCATGGAAGCAGTTCTCCCCTTTAGAGGAAGCATGGCCTTACCGACACCTTGATTTTGGACTTCCAGCCTCCAAAACTGTGAGATAATACATTCAGCTGTTTAAGTAGTCTGTGGTACTTTGTTACGGCAGCCCTGGCTGGGCAACAAGGGTCTGAGTCCACGCCTCCTCTGGGCCTAGCTCCGTATCTGGCACCCAGCAGGGCTCTATCAACTGAGCAAGAAAACCCAGGCCTCACTCTGGCTCTGCTGCTGCCTGGCTGTGTGACCTCCGGGCAAGTGTCTTGACCTCTCTGGGCCTCAGCCTTCCACCTAAAAAGAGGCCCAAACATCTGGTCAGATCATATGGGCTTTGCAGGACTCAGATGAAATACCAGGTGGGAAGAGGTTTTGTCTTCTGGGACATGCTATAAAAAGCTGGAACTAAGGCTGTTTCTGTTCATCACTCCATTCAGTGTCAGGAATCTTCCAGAATGCCTGCTCTACTGATTTGAATAGCATCACTCTCAAAATTCATGTCCACCTAGAACCTCAGATTGTGACCTTTGGAAATAGGGTCTCCGCTGATGCCATTGGCCATCCTGGATTAGAGTAGGGGTCCCAAGTCCAATGTGGCTGATGTCCTAATAAGAAGGGACAAGGGCCACTGACAGACACAGATGACCATGTGATGCCCGAGGCGGAGACGGAGGTGCTGAGCTGCAAGCCAAGGAATGCCAAGGGTGGATGGTTACCACTAGGGGCTGGGAGAACAAGAAGGAGCCCTGCCCACACCTTGACGTCAGACCTGCGGCCTCCAGCACGGGGAGGGAAGACAGTTCTGCTGTTTTAGCCCCGCCGGGTTACGGTTCTTGGTTACAGCAGCCCAAGGAGACTAAGAGACCCACCGACCCACGTTGGTAAGCGTCCTCAGTACCCCAGTGCTGCACCAAGCCCCCACGTGCGTCATTTCATTTACTCCTCACATTCTGAGGTGGCCCATTTCATTAGGCCCATTTTACTGATGAGAAAACCGAGACACAAAGAGGTCAGTGACTTCCCAAGTCACAGCCACAGGCGGGTGATTTAGTCAGTCATTCAAAACACATTTACCGGGCATCTGCCGCGTGTCATGCCCTGTGCAGGTGCTGGCAAGCCAGCCATGAGCCAAATCAAGAAGCTGCCCTCATGGGGCTAAAGTTCTAGTGGGGAGAGACAGATAATAAGCCAGCAAGTGAGATAATGATAAAATGTAGGGTGGCAATGCGTGCTACAGAGAGACATAAAGCAGGCTAGAGGGGGTGAGTGCAGGGGCTCTTGTAGGGAAGGTGACCAGGGAAGGCCTCTTGGAGGAGGTGGCATCCGAGCAGAGACCGAGAGGAAGCAAGCAACAGAGCCAAGAGGATATCCGAGGGAAGAGCATTTCAGGCAGAGGGAACAGGCAGTGTGGGTGGCCTGAGGCAGGCATGTAGTTGGCATGTCTGAGCAATGGCCAGAAGGCCCGCGTGGGATGAGCTAGGTTTGGGGAGGGGGACTAGGAGATAATGTTGGGGTGGGGAGAAGAGTCTTGCAGGCCCTGGGAAGGACTTTGGAACTGAACGACAACTCCCCAGCTCCCAAGCCCACTGTGCTCTGACCCCTCCCAGCACCGCCCAGGGTTCCCCATTCTGAGCTAGGATCTGTTCCCAGGCAAGGTGGGCTGGATCGGGATCCCAGCTCCCGACACTGACACTACCTATCTGGACCTCCGCTTCCCCACCTGTATAATGGCACAAAACCCCCACCTCCCAGGGCTGCTGTGATGCAAAACCTGACTCCCTGAGCAGCCAGATTCTCAGGTCGTTGAGCCTGGAGCTGTGCCAGGCACGCTCGGTGCACTTTAGAACTGCTCTGCACACTTTGAGAGTGCTCTTACTCATCTGATCCTCACCATAATGAGAAACCCCTCCAGCCAGAGAGGCTCAGTAACTTGTCAGAAGCCACAGAGCTGGCAAGGGGGCAGAGCCAGGATGTGAACTCACAGAGGCTGGCTCCCCAGACTGTGCTATAAAGGTAGCTGAGCCCTGTCCTCTCCCCACTGGTCCCTCACCATGGTTCCTGCACCCCCTCCCTCCTAACACCTGAACTGGCCTCCCCTTACCTGGCAAGCAGTCCCGGCTGATTCTGGTTACTGAAGGCCCCTGTAGGGTCTGCTTAAACAAGTGTGTCTGAGTAGGAAAATCAAACAGACAGCGACCCTCAGGGCTGCGGCAGGGACCACCCCCCGGACTACCCTACCTCCTGAACCCGATAAGGTCGGATCTATTTTCACTTAATTGGGTTGCAGCCTGGTGCCTGCATTTGATCAGATAGGGGGTCTCCAAAGGGATGGAAAGGGTCTCCCTCAGGTGGGACGGCCTGCAGCCCTGGCTGGGACAGAAGAGGCCAAATGGGATTTGGGGAACTCCAGACTGGGGAGGGGCCCTGTAAAATTCTGCTCTTTCCGGGAAAAGTTGAGGAGGCGGCAGCCAGGCCAATCATTCTCTCTCCTCTGCCAGAAAGCCCCAAGGAGGGAAATTCAGCCTTCCTGGAAGGGTGGGGCCTCCAGACGAAAGTTCTGTGGCCGCAGGCTGGCAGCACCCAGCCTCCCTTCAACTCCCCAAAGTCTGTGAGGCACCGTGAGGCTCAGGGAAAGTCACAGCACAGTGAAGGCAAGCCGGCTTGGCAGGAGAAGCACCCTGGACTTGGAGTCTGTGCAGACCTCTCCCAGAGACACTGAGCAAGTGCTATGACCTCTGTGAACCTCAGCTTCTTTATCTGTGAGGAAGAGGGCAGCAACAACCCATCTTCAAGTTCAAAGATTTAAACTCAGGCAGAGCAAGCAAGGCGGGAGGGGTGGTTTCCGTTTTCTTTTTATAAAACTTCATTCAAGAAATATTTGATGAGCACCTGGATGGCCTGTCCTTACCCTGGACCCCAGTGAAGCTGAGTTGGGGGCTGTGTCCAGGTGTTCCAGGGAGCCTCCCATTCACCCCTCCTCTGAAGTGTCCCCTCTTTTGTGCCAGGCCTTGTCCTGGTTCCCTGGACTTAAAGGGCTTGACCTGGGGAGCCCACAGGCTGGTGGGGAGACTGCCCAGCAACCCCTGACCCCTGATGGCCATGCACAAGGATCAGAGCAGGGGGATGGGGACCAGGCACCGGGGGCCATACAGCTCTGCAGCCTCATCTGCCCTTCCCCCCACCAGGGAGCCCAGAGCAGTGGTCTCCCCAGCAGGGTTCATCCAGCGGGGTGCACTGACAATCCCCGGAGGCACAGGGAAATCTTAGAATACTTCATGTTCTTTTGTTTTGTTTTGCTTTTGCTCCTGTAAAAGATTTCACTTCAGTTTCCCCATGTCTGT
>JAQZBX010060354.1:0-17336 GCA_029593785.1 Cabassous unicinctus | reverse complement strand
AAAAAAAATAAGATTTTGGTGTTAATAATGTTCTTGGGAAATTATCCCAGTCTGTTTTCCTTCTGCATATGTATATATATACATATTTTTAAAAATTAAAAGTGGAATTATTGTCTAAACTGCTCTGTAACCTTTATTTTTCACTTTATTAAGTTAAATTGTAACATTTCACCTTATCAGTAGACTTTTAAAACATGAATTTAATATTCATAGAGCCTTCTACCATATGATATACTATAATTTCAAGCAATCTCCTACATTTGGATATTTTTTCAGTTTCATTATAAATATTGCTGAGAGAGCTATTATTGCATTTACATCTTTGTATCCTTATCTTATACCTTCCTTATCAGAAACTTCTAGAAATAGAATTTCTGAGTCAAAAGATATGCACGGTTTTATTTATTAATTATTATTATAATTTTAATAGAGGTACTGGAGATTGAACCCAGGACATGGTACATGTGAAGCAGGAGCTCAACCACTGAGCGACACCCACTCCCCAAGCACAGTTTTAGAGTTTTTAATCATATTTCCAAATTGCTCTCCACAAGAATTTTTATTGTTTTGTAGTCCAGTGAGGGCCCTTTCCCACAATTTCCAGGGAGAAAATGGACTAAGAGTCAAGAATCAGTTGGGGATAGATGACCCAGAGAAGTGAAGGATGGGGGAAGGTATGGATATTTAACATTCTTATGAGGCAGAAAGGACCTGATGAGGAGGGCATAAACTCACTTTCCCTCAGTCTACTGAGGACTGTGTGAGGCATAATTTTGGATTGAAAGTACAATATGTGACATCAAAGTTAGACCCAAGGAATGATTTCTTGATAAGGTTGATATCTAAAGAGACAAGGGGAGAGACTATGGCTTTGTCCTCTTTTGTTCTGAGCTGGGAGTGGAGCTAAGAGGAGGACATGATGGAATTGGACTGGCTCCGCCCTAGGTGGCTTCATGTTTCTCTCATCTGAGATAGTGACAAGAGATTGAGATGATGGAGATTGAGGCCCCTGTTTTCAGGGTCATCAGGTAGGGTTGTCAGATAAAATGCGGAATGCCCAGTTAAATTTGGAATTCTGATATAAAATGGATAATTTTTTAGTGATATTTGGTGAGAGAGATCCAACAATATTTTATCTTTCCGGGGAAAGAAATATTTGGGACACACTTACACTAAAGAATTATTTGTTGTTTATCTGGAATTTGAATTTAACTGGGTGTTTAGTATTTTTATTTGCTAAGCCTGGCAACCCTTTTCCCAGGTACTATCCAGCACGGCTGTAACTGAGGTTGGAAGTGCTGATCTAAGTAAATAGCTCAGATCGCTTCCATTTAGGAAGAAGGAAGCCTGTTGGGAAATAGACAAAGTAGTTTTTTCTGATATGAGTTCTTTGTGTGACCTGAGACCCACTCTCACTACCTGTGCGAACCTTGACCCTCCTCTGACTGCAAGAGTATATGGAAGGGTAAGAATAAGGAAAGAGGAGCCCATGTCTATCTTTTTTTTTTTTTTTAAAGATTTATTTATTTTATTTATTTATCCCCCCCTTGCTGCTTGTGCTGCTGTGTCCATTCACTGCGTGTCTTCTCTGTGTCTGCGTGCCCTCACAAGGAGGCCTCGGGATGCGAACCCAGGCCTCCCATATGGTAAACGGGGGCTCTATCCACTGAGCCACACCCGCTTCCCCCATGTCTATCTTTGAGAATAAGTGGCATCAAAGAATAGAATAGGGTCCCATCTTTTATTGGAAAATCTAAGGGTAGATACTATGGAGCTGGCTAAGGAAGGTTGACTAGAAGGCTGGGTTGTGGATAACAGCATGGTACTGTGTTTAGAGTGTGGTTCTGGTGTTAGGCAGGCTGGAGATCACTCACTATCTGTGAGATATTGGGCAGTTTTCTTAATATCATCATGCTTTAATTTTTTCATCTGTAAAACAGTGATTACAATTGTTTCTGTCATTCACAGGATCCTTGTGAGGATTAAATGCAGACTTCCCCAGCCATTCTTTACTACATAATCACTGAACATTATCTGAAATTAACTTATTTGTTTATAGTTTCTCTTCCTTCATTAAAATGTATGTTCCATAAGGGTAAGGATCTTGCCTGTCTTGTTCACCACTGTATTTCCAGGACCTAAAATACCACCTGACACAGAGTAGATGTTCAAGAAATACTTGTGGACTAGGTAAATGGATTAAATATAAGAAAACAGATTAGTACAATGCAGGGTAAACAGTGAAGTATTAACTAAACTATTTTGATCACTACTGCAACTTCTACTACCATCATTTGCATTCCTATGAACTTCAGTGATAACTTTCATTGGGATTTTTAGATGTCTTAAAAATTTGAGACATTCTTCATTTAAAAAGTTCCCCTGAAATTTCTGGAAAGTCTAAAATATGTTATGTTATGTTGAAGAGAGGTAGGGAGAAGCTCTGTGTGGGATTTAGAGGAGAGGGGATTTGGAAAAAAGGAAATCCTAATGGAAGCTATGAGTGGGAATAACTCAGAATGGATCAGATGGGCCATTCCCCATGGGGCTTGGGAGAGAAGGAAAGGGATAGCAGATGAACAATTCTGGGATGGAGGAAAAACTGACTCTGGTAGCTCACAGAGTTGTCAGGAATCATGGAGAACCGGGCGTAGAAAACAATCCAGGACCAACAGAAGTTGGGAAGCTAGAACCATAGCCAAGACCATGCTACAGGGGTGATCTGGTTAGGATGCTGTTGGCATCAGTCATTGGTGCCTCTCAGGCACTGTATTGGTGCTGCCGAATCACTAGAATGAATAATAAACTTTCCTCTGCTTCTTTGCATCCCTTCATCTGATTCAGTCTTAGGCAGATGCATCCACTAGGGCACAGGGCCTTGGCTGCCAGAGTTTAGAGAAAGCAAGCATTTTGGTCCTATTGGATTCTGTAGAGGGGAGTGGAGCCCTGTCTCCCACAAAGACTTAGAGTGATGGATTTCCATGACAGGATGGGAGATCAGATGCTGGGTATTTAAAAGATATTATCAACTCCAGCTCATCCCTTTGACTGCCTAACGTCTATGTATGTGTGTGTCTTCCTGTAGCTCCACTTCTAAAAAGTAAATGCTCTTACTTTAAAACCTAGCCTGTTTATAACTGAAAACACACCCTGTTCTAAATGGGAGGTAATTCATAATCTCTTCAGTTATAGCTTTCAGCTTCAAGTACAGAGTTTCTTTTTGATGTTTAGCCTTCCTTTATTTTCTTATGATTCCATCTTAATAATTTACACCTTTGGGCTAAATTATATAGTTAACTACTACCAACTTATGCTAGATAAAATAGTGGGGTAAAGGGAGAGGGGAAAATGGGATATTAGTCAAAATAATTTTTGTATATATGACCCAGCAAGGAAAGAAATACATTTATACATTTTTACAAATAGTCCATACCTTATAGTTACATTCTTTTCTTCCACTAAAATTTTTATGCTCCCTTTGTTATCAAAAAGTACCTTAACTAATTGGAGTTCTTCTAACCAGTGAAGTGACCTAACCTTTTATTTCTGAGGGGTCTGATGCCTATATAATCCTCTCTGTATAAAAGTACAGCTGTCTCATTAACTTAAAAAAAAAACCACTTTTTATTTTGAAATAACCTCAAACTTCCAGAAAATTTACAAAAATACTACAAAAACAATACATAGAACTCCAATATATCCCCCACCCAGATACCTGGATTTATCAGCTTTTAGCATTTTATGACATTTATTCTTTCTATCAACCAATCTCTATCTAAACATTGAGAGGAGGTTGCATATATCATGCTCCTCTAACATTAACACTTACAGGTACATTTCCTGAGAAAAAGACAACAACCATGTAACCACCTTAAGTACGACTATCAAGTTCAAGAACTTTAACATAGATATAAAGCATATAGTTCATATTCCAATTTTTTCTGTTGTCCCAATGATGTCTTTTTTTTTTCTTGGTTGGAGATCACACAATGTTTGTCTTTTTGTGTCTGGATTATTTCACTCAACATGATGTCTTCAAGGTTCATCCGTGTTGTTGCATATATCAGAACTTCGTTCATTTTCACGGCTGCATAATATTACATTGTATATATATTCTGCATTTTGCTTATCTATTCATCTGTTGATTGACACGTGAGTTGCTTCCAACTTTTGGCAATTGTGAATAATGCTGCTATGAACGTTTGTGTGCAGATATCTGTTTGAGTCCCTGCTTTAAATTCTTTTGAGTTTTTACCTAGAAGTGAAATTGCTGGGTCATGTGGTAATTCTATATTTAACTTTCTGAGGAACTGCCAAACTGTCTCCACAGTGGCTGTACCATTTTACATTCCCACCAGTAATGACTGAGTATTTCTATTTCTCCATAACCTCTCCAACACTTGATATTTTTCATTTTTAAATAACAGTAGCCATTCTAGTGGGTGTGAGTGATATTTCATTGTGTTTTTTTTTTTAGGTAAAGTGGGCTGGGGATGAACCTGGGACCTTGTGTGTGGGAAGCCGACGCTCAACCACTGAGCCACATCAGTTTCCCTGAGTTGGTTTTTTCACTTGTTTTGCTTGTAGTTTGTTTTTGTTTTTTTTAGGAGGTTCTGGGAACTGAACCTGGGACCTCCCATGTGGGAGGCAGGAGCTCAACAGCTTGAGCCACATCTGCTCCCTCATTGTGGTTTTGATTTTCATTTCCCTAATGGCTAATGATGTTGAACATCTTTTTAGGTGCTTTTGGCCATTTGTATATCTTATTTGGAGAAATGTATATTCAAGTCTTTTGCCCATTTTAAAAAATTGCATTTTTTTTTTTTTTTTTTGAGTTGTTGTCTTCATTAACTAATCACCAGATATGGAGGTATGAGAAGGTACCGTAGAGCATCCTTGGGTTCCATTTACACTCTGCCATTATATAGAAAAACTTCTATTTTTCCTTTGGAGTCATGATTGATTATCCTAACAAATACCATAACTGACTTCCTTTGTTGGCTGTTTATTCAGTAGCATGAGGAGTGTAAAATGGCCAAGAGACTTCCAATTCCATGGAACTTTCTTGTGTCCCAAGGGGAGGCATTCTTCCTTTGGGTACAAATGACTTTAAATGAAGCAAACATTTGTGAGAGGGACAGAGATGTAATATCCTACTTCCACTCTAAGGATCTCAGACCCTTGGATTATGGCTGTGTGAGAAAGAATACTGTATATTGGTTACTGACTCATAGCGTATGCTGTTTTGATTCCCAGTGTTGCAAGATGTTAATTGCCAGCAGATGTCATAAATAAGTTTTCAATAGGCCATTTTACAATTCTATAAGATTTAGTTACTTCTGAGTAATGAGATACAAAACAAATCCCGTGAATCCTGTAGACCTCATCCCATTGCTTTATTTTTTTCACTTTGGAGTGAGTTCCTTGGTCAGAAGAAATGTTATAAGCAGTAGCATAAAAAACATTCTGTAAGTCTATGAATGACTTACAGTGCTGGCAGAAGTATTATTGGCAAGGAAAATAATCCAAATCCTGAATGTGCATTTTTCTGTGAGAATAAATTGTTGCTCCCTCCATGAAGGGAGAGATACAAACCAATACACTTGCGATTAAGGAGCTGCCTGATTGTCTTCCTGAGGTATGGTACCATATTGAGGGCTTAGGCTTAGGTAGTTTGCTGGTAATGATAATTAATACTCATACATTTACTACTTGCTAGGTACTAAGTTCTTTACATGCATTAAATTATTGAACTCTCACAACAGTGAGCTAATTACCTTATGAAGTAAATACTATTATCAGGCCATTTTATGATAAGGAAGCTGAGACTCAGAGAGATTAAGTAACTTGCCCGAGATTACAGAGCTGATAAGTAGCAGAACTGGAATTGAACTCAAGCACCAAGCAGGTTGACTCTGAAACCTGTGCTCTTAACCACCAAACCAAAGTGAGTGGCAGGTTGGGTTCTCAGCAGTCCTGGTAACCATGTTAACTTGGTGAGGGGAGCCCCTGTTAAGTTCATGCATGGCCTCCATTTCTGCCATTATGACCATTCTATTCACAGGTCCATTAAGAGTGAAGTGGTGCTTTGTTGGGGAAGGAGGCAAATATAACTTGTCTTCATTATGTGTTTGGGTTCAACCTAAATTTACCACTCTCAACTGTTGATGAAGTTATTGGGACTACCCAACTTCAGTCTGGGTGGAACAAATTACATCCAATTCATGTTTGGCAGTAAATTTCAACATAGGCACCTGGTGTCCAATGGTCAGGAGTTGAATATGTACTGCAGCTTATAAGCAGCTGAAGAACAGTTTTACAAAAGGATGCTTATTATATGCCCAAAAGAGCAAAGTTTGTCTCCTAAATCTGTGGTTCACCTTGGACTTACCAGGCTCCAGTGCTATAAACACTGAGCATCTTAGGGCCTGGTATATAGGCTCAGAAGGCACAAGTGGCAGAACTACATCCTGGCTGAGCTAGACAGTCTTTTCTTACTCTAGTTTTTAAGATGTTTGTTAAATGGTTTGAAGCAGCACATCCAAATAGGCTATATGATGCTTCCAAAATCTAGAGAACCATAGGAAGTCTCTAGAGAAAATTTGTACTTAACATTTGAGAATATATTTTGACTTCTCTGGAAATCCTTCACTGCAGTGGAGGCCCCCAAATTTATAGGATTTGTCTCTTACTTTCTGGAAAGTCTATACATCTAGAGTAAATGCTATTTTCTGCTCTTTCGGTGCTATCAACCAAAAACGGACTGATGTGGTGTCCCTAGATGATCAAATGCCTGTGGATTAAATGGTGACACAGAGCTAGACAGTTGTTGTAATCCCAAGGCAAGACAAGAAAGGCAAAATTCTGTCCCTGCCAGGAGAAAGCATGTTGCTTCTGGAGTGTTTTCTGATAATGAGGTAGGGAAAGTGTGTTTTTCTCATTCACTATTTGCACACCCAATCCACATGAGAGAAGTAGCTTTCTGGCTGTCCTGTTCCTCCCTCTCTATGCCACTAATGTCCTATTCTTTCACCTGCCCCACCTGTTTATTGTTTTTAGCTCCATGTCTACTCTCATCTTCCTAGCCTCTTTAGGCTCACATTATTATAGAAAGGACCCACAGTGTAGAGTTAAAAGTATGGGCTCTAGAGTAGGAAACTAAACTCTGTCACTTCCAATGTTACATAGGGAAAGTTGTCAAATATATTGGTGCCTCAGTTTCTTTATTTGGTTGAAATTGGCATAATAACAGAGCCTACCTAGATGTGGATTTACTGTGACGCTTAAGCTTTTCGAACTTTTAACTTTCATGGGCTTTCTTACAAGGGCTGAAAGGAGCCCTAGAAATTATGTTTGTATGGCCGTATGTTCTTATAAAAATTGATAAAAACTGTTAAAGTAAAAAAAATGTATTTTAACTACAGTCTTTTATGAGTTCTGTCTCTGTCCACTCTGGCTTCCCTTCTATCACATTTCTCCTTGTGCTGGGTGGTGTCGAAGTGGCTGTGGATACTTCTCTCCACTCTATTGTCCCCATGCCCTCATTAGAATATGACTCCCATGGTGGGCAAGAACTTTTATCAGTTAATTCCTGAATATCAGGAGTGTGGCATAAGGCAGGGCTCCTTGACTCTGTGTCTGTTTGTTTAAGGATGTCCTCTGACCCCAGGTTTCCTTTAGCTGGTCTCTAAACAGAGTCCAGACAATTGCATTTTTAAGGCTAAGGTTTTCCTTCTGCTGCCTCCAGCTTCCAAAACTTATCATATCAGTCAAAATCTTTGTCAGCAACAGAAGATGCCTGGATGAGGATGCAGAAGTACCTGGGATTGAAACGGACCTCGTGTGTAGGAAGCTGGTGCTTAACCACTGAGCTACATCAGTTCCCCCAAGTTAGTTTTTTTTTTTTTTTGTTTGCTTGTTGTCTGTTCCTTTGTTGCTATTGTTGTTGTTTTAGGAGGCACCGGGAACTGAACCTGGGATCTTCTAAGTGGGAAGCAGATGCTCAACTTCTTGAGCCACATCTGCTCCAGAAAAATAATTTATTAAAAAAAAATAGAGTTGTTGGGAGGTCTGGAGGCCAAGCTTCCAGGAATAGTTCTCAAGCATGAACTGGCCAGTTGAATAAACTACTGTTGCTGCCACCAGGAACACAGATGCCACTTCTATGCCAGCACCTTGACTTAGCAGCTGTTTTTGCTGTCACCAGTGAGAGTGTGCTGCTCCTTGCCTCCTACGGATGCCAGCTACTCAGTCAAAGGCAGGCACAGGTGTATTTGATTGGTGGAATCCAGGTACCATGTCTGGGAAGCTGGGAAGCATTCTCAGCTCCACAGGGGGAGATGGTCTTTCTCCCCACCAGACTTCTAAAATGAATAATTTCCCAAACATTGAAAGTCAGATGCTGGGTGGCCACAATAAAGGTTGTGTTCACTCTCCAGGTCCTATCCAGGATAGCCTCAGGGTGTCATCTAGTCTGGGATGCTGGTGAAGGGGATGCAGGAACAAGCTGATGACACAGGTTGGAAGGAGGACAGGGAAGCCAGAGAGATCATATTGTCCAGTTGAACATGTTACCACCAGTTATAGATGATGTCAGAAATCAAAGGTGGGAAGGGCAGGGAAGAGAATTCATGTGGAATATTTCAAGAGCGAGCAGGCTCAATGATTTAAGAGACCTCAAACTGGCATTTTTGAACCTCATTAGGACTCAATCATAACATGGAGTTTGATAGTTTAATACCCAGAATTTTATCCAGCACTTTAAAGTGTAAGAAATGCCTTTATAAGCTTTATACTTGAGTGATTCATTAAACTCATTAAATAAATTAACATTTATTGAGCTATTTAGGGAGTGATGGGGACATAGGTTTTGAACAGCTTACAAGTGGATTCAGAGATATGAAAAATAATTGCAATTCATTTGGAAAATGGTTTATAATGGCAGTGGCTTAAAGGAAGGAGTAATTAAATGTGTGTTTGGGATAACAAATGAAGGGTTTCCAAGGAGGAATTTCTTGAGCTGGATCTTGCAGGATGAATAGGAGTTCTTCAGGGGGAACATGTAGGGTAAGGGGTGTGTGAGGGATTTCTGGCATTGTGCAAAGAGAAAGCAGCTTGTGAAAGACACAGAGTTATAAAAAACCTCCCTCGGGTGATGAGATCTGTGGGAAATGAACTTAGAAAGGGAAGAGGAGTGCACTGATTCCCATGGCTGAATCACCCGCTCCTCTGTGAGGAATGAGGCCTGTTTGAAGATCAGAGGGTTGGTGGAAGGGAAGACATAAATGTTATTGATGAACTGTTGGGGGTGCTCCTCACTGAGAGCCAGAGTTTCTGAAGGTTTTTGCCTGGAGCTTATGGAGGTGTGTGAGAGGCTGTGGGAGCAGAGAGGCATTACCTGGACTAGTGTGTGCTTTTACATCATCCCTCTACTGCCATCTAGTTATGGAGCATACCCAGAGGAAAAAAGTAACAGAAACCACTATCTCTGACCTGAGGGGAGGTAAGCAGGCAGAGTCATCTCAGCACCAGAGACAGGAGTGCATTGCTTTCATAGATTCCTGCTTCAGGCTCCCTACTTATCACCTGCCCTGGATGTTTCCCTTCAAGCTGGGACTCTTCTGGAGCCCTTGACAGGCTGCCTCTTGTCTAAAGGCATCCAGAGCATGAGACTTCAGTATATTCCTGGGAGACATGCCATAGCATCTTCTGAAAAAATGTTTTCCCTGATGTCTAACTTCAGTCCTTGGTATAATTTAACCATGTTTCCTTTTGTGATGGAATCTGGGGAAGGAGAGAGTATCTGCCTTATAACTACAGCCCTCAAACACTCCTCCTTCCTGGAGAATAAATGTACCACCGAGTAGAGTGAGACTCAGACACAGGTGGGAGGACACTTAATAGAAGGGGCCAGGAAAACTTCCATGGATGGGTCACTTGATTGGATGTGAAGTTCAAAGACATCTACCTTCATGACTGACATGGCTCTGGCCACTGGCAAGTGGGATAGGAGGTATACTGTGGATTCACCTCTATTTTAATTCCCACAATTTCTGCCAGGCAATCTTCTCTCTTTGAGGTCCTGCCTGGTTTCTATTAGGCTGGAATCTAAGCCCAGAGCCTGAAAGCTTGGAGGGGTCAGCCAGTGAGCAGATGTCCCTTCAGGGGAAGGACACTTGCCTCTTCACTATGTGCCGCAGGGCCCCTGTTACCTCCTTGTTGCGAAGCGTGTAGATGATGGGGTTGAGCATGGGGGTGACGACAGTGTAAAAGAGGCTGAGGAGGCGGTCTGCGGTTACAGAGGAGCCTGCCCGGGGCCGGATGTAGGTGATGCTTGCTGTTCCAAAGAACAGGGACACCACAAGCAGGTGGGAGGAGCAGGTAGAGAAGACCTTGCGGCGGCTCTGGGTGGAGGTCATTGCCAGGATAGCACCCAGGATGCGGGCGTAAGAGGTGACGATCAGAGAGAAGGGGACCATGATGAAGACCACAGTGGCTGTCATTACCGAGATCTCGCTCTTGTGCTTCCCGGCACTTGCCAGCCTCAGGACAGGCAAGATGTCGCAGAGGAAGTGCGGGACAGTTGGGTGGCTGGGAAAAGGCAGAGTGAAGATGAGGGAGGAATGGGTGGTGGCTGTGATGATGCCCATGAGCCAGGACGTGCCCACCATGGCCATGCAGGCTTTCCGGCTCATGAGAGTGGAGTAATGTAGGGGCCAGCAGATGGCAGCATAGCGGTCGTAGGCCATGGCTGTGAGTAGGCAGCACTCCGAGATGCCCAGGACAATGAAGATGTACATCTGGGCCGCACAGCTCTGGAAGGAGATGCCCTGGGGGTGCGGGAGGGCGAGGCCAGCCAGGGTCCTTGGCACAATGTTGGTGGTATAGAGGAGCTCCAGCACTGAGAGATGGCACAGGAAGAAGTACATGGGGGTTTGCAGGGAAGGGCTGGTCTGTGTGAGGAGGATGATCATGGAGTTGCCTAGCAAGGTGACCAGGTAGACCAGAAGCATCACCCAGAACAGGGGGCCCTGCAGGGCCCTGATGTCAGAGAATCCCAGAAGGAGGAATTCAGGCAGAGTAGATGTCTGGTTTTCCTGAGCCATCACTCCAGGCCAGAAACTATGGCACAGCCAAGAAAGAAAGAGAGAAGTTTATATAGAAACAAATCAACATTTTTGTAATTCGGTAAAACCCTTTCCATATAATCCCTTTCAGTATCAACTAAGAGAGACAGAGCTCCACTTTATGGATGAGGCCATGGTTTCAGAGGGGTTAAGTAAATCCCCTGGGGTCATATCAAGGGAGTGGCAAGCCTGGAGCTTGAATCCAGGTCTCAGGACTCCAAATTCCAAATTCCATGCATTTCCCACTGTTCCACATGCTCTGCATTCTCTGTTCCAGGGCCTGACCCCAACACTGTACTTTAGGTTTTTCTCCAGAGTGGGGGATGGAACAGCTGCTGTGACTTAGGCTCCTTTGTACTCCCTGGACTTAAAACTCCAACTTGAAAGAAACCAGGTAACACCCATACTATAGACTCAGGGACTGTCCCTAGTTAGTGTTTAACGATCACTATGATAGACTATGGATGTAGAATGCCAAGCAATTAGATGACTACTCATAACGATACTGTTTGACTTGGGATTCTGCAGAGCCCTTTTCTATAAATCATTAGATTCTGGCACTTGCTTTATGAGGAAAGTGGGACAGGGATTGACCACATAGTCCTTTGTTCTCCTCTTATCTGGGCCCCTGTGAATGGCCATACCAGCAGCTCTGTTCCAGCACACTGTTCTGAGGCCTCCATGGATTTCCACAGAGTGTCCCTCTTGCAGAGAATGTTTCTATTCATTCTATTAAAATTCCAGACTTCTGGGAAGATGGAGGATTAGAGAGGCAGAGGGATCACTTCTCTCCCACAAAAAAGAGCTAGACAACAGGTGGAGACTGTCTGGACAGCTGCTCTGGTGCTCAGCACACCAGGGGAAGGCAAGGCACCACTTAGAAAAGAGAGGGGTAAAGTTAAGGAGTCTCTGCTGGCTGAAAAATCCTGTGAGTAAAGCTGCAGCAGCAGTAGCTGGTGCCCATCCCCCCATCTTTGGAGCAAACAGTAGTCTATGGACTGCAGACGCTGTGGACTGCAGTGGCTGCAGACTGAAGAGAGTGCAAGGGTCTTCCTCCCAAGAAAGGGGAAAGAGAGGGACATAGCCTACAGCAAATTCAGATTTTGGCCAGCAAACTTGGTCTGCTGCTTTGGAGGAGTCACACACTTCCAGGCTGGGATGGCGGGGAGGGCATGCACAACATTATTTGCAGAGAGCTGGCATGAGATAAAGATAATTTGCCTTGTCAAACACCTTCCCTACTGTCCTAGGATGGTTGCTGAGGAGGCAGAGAGGGAGGGTGTGGCCAGCCAAGGGAGGAAAACAGCTTCTGAGAAAGTCTGTAAGGCTTGGCCAGCCCTAGGACATTGCTTCTGCACTACTTGCCACGGAGTTACACTGAATGCATCTGCCCTAGCACCTGGGGTCTGAACTGAGTCCGTCAAAGAGCACCATCTGCTGGCAGGCCATAAAATTGCATGAAAAGGGAAAATGATAAAAGAGACAATCATGTGCCTTTACTGTCCCCCTCTCCAAGGACCTTAGAAACTGGCCTGCACCTCATTACTGGGTCCTTAGCCCTGGTTTGAGCAGTTAAACAGGGGTAATCCTAAATATCTAGAACAAGCTGAACCAAGAGGCAATGAACAGTAGTAGCACACAGCTACTTAACAGTGAATCCCTAGGCAAGAGAGAGAAACTGAACAACAGAGTAAACTCAGCATCATAATCAGATGCCTAGACATCAGCAAAAAATTACAAGCCATACTAAAGAAAAGGCAGATGTGAATCAGGCAAAAGAACAAATCAAAGCTCCAGATGAGACACAGGTCTTGAAACAACTAATCAATGAAGTTCATACAAATCTCCTAAATCAAATCATGGACTTGAAGGACAACATGGCTAAAGAAATAAAAGACATTAAGAAGACACTGGTTGAGCATAAAGAAAAATTTGAAACCTTGGATAGAAAAATAACAGAGCTTATGGGAATGAAAGACACAATAAGTGAGGTTAAAAAAAAATAGAGGTATACAACAGCAGATTTGAAATCATGGAAGAAAGAATCAGCAATGTAGAGGGAGAACAGATGAAATTGAAAAGAGAGAAGAACACAGAGAGAAAGGAATGGAAATAATTGAGCAGGGGCTCAGGGAGTTAAATGATAGCATAAAGCACACCAACATATGTGTTATGGAAGTTCCAGAAGGAGAAGAGATGGGATAAGGAGCAGAAAGAGTATCTGAGGAAATAATGGCTGAAAATTTCTCAACTCTCATGAAAAATAGGAATATATGTGTCCAGGAAGCATAGCATACTCCAATTAGAATAAAACAAATAGACCTACCCAAGACACATAATATTCAGAATGCCAAATGCCAAAGATAAAGAGAAAATTCTAAAAACAGCAAAGGAGACATGAAACATCACATACAAGAGATAATCATTAAGACTTAGTATGGATTTTTCTTCATAAATCATGGAGGTAAGAAGCTAGTGCTATGATATAATTAAGGTACTGAAAGAGAAAAATTGACAACCAAGAATTCTTTATCTGGCAAAACTGTCCTTCAAATATGTTAGTGAGTTCTAAATATTCACAGATAAACAGAAACTGAGAGTTTGTAAGCAAGAATCTAGCTCTGCAGGAAACACTAAAGGTTGTTTTGCAGCCAGAAAAGAAAAGAGAAGAGAGAGAGGCTTGGAGGAGAGTGTAGAAGTGAAGACTATCAGAAAGGGTAACCAAAAGGGTAAACAGATAGACAAAAATAAGAAATGACATATGAAAGCCAACGGATAAAATGGTTGAAGTAAGTAATGCCTTTATAGTAATAGCATTGAATGTTAATGGATTAAACTCCCCAATCAAAAGATATAGGCTGACAGAATGGATAAGAAAACATGAGCCCCTATATTTTTTGTGTAACATTTGTGTAATCTAAGTATCTTTAAAAAAAGAAAAAAAAAGAAAACACGAGCCATCCATATGTTGTCAGCAGGAGACTCACCTTAGACCCAAGGATGCAAATAGCATGAACGTGAAAGTTGGAAAAAGATATTCCATGCAAATAATAACCAAAAGAAAGCACGGGTAGCTATGCTGGTGTCAGACAAAACAGATTTTAAATGCAAAAAAGCGATGAAAGATGCAGAAGGCCATTATATATTAATAAAAGGGACAATCCACCAGAAAGGAGTAACAGTCCTAAAAATCTATACACCTAACCAGGGTGCTCCAAAATACATGAAGCATGAGGCAAACTCTGAGAAAACTGAAAGGAGAAGTAGATGTCTCTATAATAATAGTTGGAGACTTCAATATGCCACTCACATCAGTAGCTAGAACAACTAGACATAAGATCAACAAGGAAACAGAGAACTTGAACAATACAATATGCTGGACCTGTCAGACATATACAGAACATTGCACCCCAAATCAGAAGGCTATACATTCTTCTCAAGTGCTCATGGATATTTCTCCAGGATAGACACATGTTGGGCCAGAACATAGCTCCCAATAAATTTCAGAAGATTGAAATTATGCAAAGCACCTTATCTGATCAAAATGGAATGAAGCTGGAAATCAATAATAGGTGGGAAAGAGGAAATTTTGCAAATATATGGAGGCTAAACAACTCCTAAACAATCAGTGGGTCAAAGAAGAATTGCAAGAGAAATTAGTAGATATCTCAAGACGAATAAAAACGAGAACACAACTTATCAAAACTTATGGGATACAGCGAAGGCAGTCCTGAAAGGGAAATTTATAGCCCTAAATGCCTATGTTAAAAAAGAAGAAAGAGCTAAAATCAAAGACCTAACTGAACAACTGGAGAAACAAGAAAAAGAACAGCAAACCAATCCCAAAAAAAAGCAGAAAGAAAGAAATAATGATTAGAGCAGAAATAAATGAAACAGAGAACAAACAAACAAACAAAACAAAAGAGAAAATCAACAAAACCAAAAGCTGGTTCTTTGAGAAGATCAATAAAATCTACAAACCTTTAGCAAGACTAACAAAGAAAAAAAGAGAAGATGCAAATAAATAAAATCAGGAGCAAAAAGGGGAACATTATAACTGATTCCACAGAAATAAAAAAGGGTCATAAGAGGATATTATGAAAAACTATATGCCAACAAACTAGACAGCCTAGATGAAATGGACAAATTCCTAGAAATTCACAAATAACCTACACTGGCTCTACAAGAAATATAGGAACTCAACAAACCAAACACAAGTAAAGAGATTAAATTGATCTTCAAAAATCTTCCAACAAAGAAAAATCCAGGACCAGATGGCTTCACAGGTGAGTTCTACCAAACATTTGAAGAAGAATTAATACAAATCCTGTTTAAACTCTTCCAAAAAAGAAAAGGAGGGAAAATTACCCAACATATTTTACAAAGCCAACATCACCCTAATACCAAAGCCAGATAAAGATATTACAAGAAAAGAAAATTACAGACCAATCTCCCTACTGAACATAGATGCAAAAATTCTCAACAAAATACTTGCGAATCAAAACAGCATATTAAAGGAATTATACACCATGACCAAGTGGGATTTATTCCTGGTACACAAGGATGTTTCAACATAAGAAAATCAATTAATGTAATACAACACATTAACAAATTGAAGGAAAATAACCACATGATCATTTCAATTGATGCAGAAAAGGCATTTGACAAAATCCAGCATCCTTTCTTGATAAAAACACTTCAAAAGATAGATATAGAAGGAAAGTTCCTCAATCTAATAAAGGGAGTATATGAAAATCCCACAACCAACATCATACTCAATGGGGAGAAGTTGAAAGCTTTCCCTCTAAGATCAGGAACAAGACAAGGATGTCCACTGTCACCATTGTTATTCAACGTTGTGCTAGAAGTTCTAGCTAGAACAATTAAGCAAGAAAAAGAAATAAAGACATGCAAATTGGGAAAGAGGAAGTAAAACTCTCACTATTTGCAAATGACACGGTCCTATATTTAGAAAATCCTGAAATATCCACAGCAAACCTATTAGAGCTAATAAATGAGTTCAGCAAAGTGGCAGGATACAAGATCAACATGCAGAAATCAGTAGCGTGTTTATACGTTAGTAATGAGTAAGCTAAGGAGGAAATCAAGAAAAAAATTCCATTTACAATAGCAACAAAGACTCAAATATCTAGGATTTAATTTAACCAGGAATGTAAAGGATCTGTATTCAGAAAACTACAAAACACTGCTAAAAGAAATCAAAGAAGACCTAAACAAATAGAAGGACATTCTGTGTTCATGGATTGGAAGACTAAACATTGTGAAGATGTCAATTCTACCCAAATTGATTTATAGATTCAATGTAATACCAATCAAAATTCCAACAGCCTACTTTACAGAAATAGAAAAATCAATTACCAAATTTATTTGGAAGGGAAAGGAGTCATGAATAGCCAAAGACATTCTATAAAAGAAGAATGAAGTCAGAGGACTCAGAGAAGAGTGAAGTCGGAGGACTCAGGCTTCCTGAACTTGAAGTGTAGTATAAAACTACAGTGGTCAAACAGCATGGTATTAGCATAAAGATAGACACATTGAGCAATAGAATCGAATTGAAAGTTCAGAAATAGACCCTCACATGTATGGTTAACTGATTTTTTTTTTTAAGATTTATTTTATTTATTTCTCCCCTCCCCTCATTGTTTGTGCTTGCTGTCTGCTCACTGTGTCTGTTTGTTTTGTGCTCATCTTCTTTTTAGGAGGCACCGGGAATCGAACCCTGGACCTCCCATGTGGGAGGGAGGCACCTAATTACTTGAGCCACCTCTGACCCCAACTGATTTTTGATAAGCCTACCAAGTCCACTTTTCTGAGAGAATAGTCTCTTCAACAAATGGTGCTGGGAGAACTGGATATCTATAACCAAAAGAAAGAAAGAGGACCCCTATCTCTCTCCCTATAAAAAAATCATCTCAAAATGGATCAAAGACTTAAACATAAAACCTCTAGGACCATAAAACCCCTGGAAGATAATGCAGGGAAATATCTACAAGAACTGGTAGTGGGTGGGGGTCTCTTAAACCTTATACCCAAAGCACGAGCAACAGAAGAAAAAATAGATAAATGGGACCTCCTCAAAATTAAACATTTCTGCTCCTCAAAGGACTTTGTGAAAAGGGTAAAAAGGCACCCTAATGAGAAGCGGATGTGGCTCAAGCGATTGAGCTCCCGCCTACCACATGGGAGGTC
>JAQZBX010060353.1:0-17323 GCA_029593785.1 Cabassous unicinctus | reverse complement strand
GCTAGTTTACCACAAGTCTGGTTTATCTAACCTTAACATCAGAATAGGAACTTCTAAGCCATCAGTTAAAAGTTAACATCCTGGAACTAAAAGTGCTTATCTAAAGTCTGTATTATGCCTACAACCTTGCTTAGCTATAGAAAGAATGCTTACGTAAACTTTACATAACTAAAGAAGGAATGCTTACAAGCCTGCCCAAGGAACAGTATATAAAAACTGAGCTATCCTACATTGAAAGTAGAATAAGTAGAATAAGTAGAATAAGAGAATAAGGAGAATAAGAAGAATAAGGAGAATAAGTAGAATAAGTAGAATAAGTAGAATAAGAAGAATAAAAAGATATACGTGGATTCTCACTCAACTGGTGTGTGACTCATCTTTTCTCGCCAACGCCCTTAACCACCTTCAGTCTTGCTCCCTCGTGCCTCGGCTGGACCGCGGCAAGAAACTTCTTATGTGTCTGTGATTAACCTCAGAATTAGATGAGTTACTATACTGGGAAGTCTTTTAAAAATTAAGTAGGCCAAGTTTTCATTAAAAATGTGAAAAATAGCTTGTACCTTGGTAATTTCTAGTCTTAACTCTTATAGGTGTGATCAGCGATGGAAAAGTTGCCAGCCTCAGCTATCACATATGAGAGAATAGTTTACAAAAATTCTTTTGAGCACCACTACATGAAAATCTGCCTGTAAGTTTAGTCTTAGTAAGTTCTACTTGATATTTTTTTTTTTTTTTTTTATGAATTGGAAGAGCATGAAATGGAATAATCTGTATTTTTTCTTTTTAATGTTTTTTTGCAGAGAATTTCAAGAGCATGGGGTTGGATTGAATGTTGCACAGTTCAAACAGCTGCTTATTTCGGCCCTGAAGGACCTATTTGGGGAGGTATGGAATGACTGAGTTCTTGGTAGATTGAACATTCCTGAGATCTTTATAAGAAATAAAGGAAAAAAGCCTTTCAAAACATGTATTTGAAAACTCTAGTATTCAAAATTATAGAATCAGACTTTCAGACATGATGGACTTTTAGTAGGTAGACTTAGACCAAAGAACTTATTAGATAGATGTTTGTTGTAGTGCAGTGCTTCTCAAAGTGTGGTCCAGACTGGCCACCCAGAAACTGTTTTTTTTTGCTCATTGCAAAGAGATAAGGGGCTTGTGCCAGAATGAAAAATCAGCGTACTGCTTCCTTTTGTAAGAAAATCTTGTTATTAATAAAATGTCAGCTGAACTACACTATGCTTATTTATATTGTTGACTGACATTCTTGTGCAAGCTCATTCTCTTATGGCAGACCTTGATAAGAGCTCCTTCTCTTATCAACAACACTTTGAATAGTACTGTTCTAGCAGTCATTTGCAAATAGAAGTGGAGTTTTGGAAGTCTAGAGAGAGCACAAAAGCTGAGTATTCTCAAGAAATTATCTCCAGATTCATATGTCCTGTCAACTCAAAAACTTCTTAGCACCTTATTGAAATTAAAAACTACTCTGGAAGAGACTATTAAGAAGATGAAATAGGTACATTACAGACTGAGAAGATATTTGTAAACTAAATATCCAACAAAAGACTAATATCTAGGATATTAAAGAACTCTTGAAACTCAAAAGTAAAAAACCAAACAATTTAATTAGAAAATGGGCAAAAGACATGAACCAACATTTCACTGAAGAGGATATACAGATTGCAAATAAGCACATGCAAATGTATTTGGCATGATTGTTCTGTAAATCCACAACTTCCCTAATAAAGAAAAAAAAAAGTAAAAAAATTCAACATCATTAGCCATTAGGGAAATACAAATTAAAAATACAATGAGTTATCACTACACACCTTTCAGAATGACTAAAATAAAAAATAGTGGTCCCTGCCCTGATCAAGACGGTGGAGTAAGAAACTTTTAGGGCTCCATCCCCTCACAGAAGCTTTTAATAACCAACAAGAACTGGCAGAAATAGCTCTCTCAAAGCTCCAAAAAACAGTTAAAGCACTGCGGCAACAAGGAGAGTGCTGAATCAAGAAATAGACATCCTATAAGCAGTAGGATTTTGTGGCACCCTGGCTGTCTCATCCCCCACCTCACCAGCTTGGCATGTAGCTGTCCCATGCTTCCAGTGCAGGTCCCTGGTCCCGGTTCCAGAGGGAGCAGATTAACCCTCGTGCATATACTGTGAGCATGGATGTCTGCCCAGTCTCTTTGGTGGAAGCCTGAGGGACTGAACCAGGATACTTTGGCTTGCTGTCCCAGAATATGCCCTGTGTATAAAAAGCAGCTCACAGAGCTCTCCTTCATGCTGTGGGGGAATAGTTAAGTCGTGGCTACCTGGGGCAAGGGATCACTGGCAGTAGGGCATAAAGTGCAGTGCCTGAGACCCTGAAAACTTTCATAGGCAAGAGGAGACATTTCCTATCTATGTAAACCTAGGGCCACATGTGCATAGGAAAAATCAGGGTGGCCTCTATACTTTGGCCTCCAGCTCTTCTCTAAAGTCATTATATGGATAAGTTCTGAATCTGCAAAGGCTGATTTTTTGTTGTTGTTGTTGTTAGCTATTGGCGTTAACAGATGCCTCACAGTCTAAATTCCCATGATAATACATTAAATTATCAAAATGTCCATGTTTCAGTAATAGATTACAAAACATACAACAACACAGGAGGTGGTGGCCCAGGCAAAGGAGAAGATTAAAGCATTAGAAACCACCAGTGAGGAAGATCAGACCTGGGACATTCCAGACAGACTTTAAAAAATGGTCCTAAATATACTCAAAGAGCTAAAGGAAAACATGGACAGAGAATAAAGAGAAATAAGGAAAATGATAGAGGAACACAGAGAATATCAATAGAGATGGAAATTATGAAAAGGAACCAAACAGAGCTGAAGACCACACTAACGAAAATTGAAAATTCCCTTGCGGGGTTTATCAGCAGAAGGAATCAGTGACCTTGAAGATAAGACTATTGAAATCTCCAGTCTGGCAAGTGGATGTTGCTCAAGTGGTTGAGCTCCTGCTCCCCATGTATGAGGTCCTGGGTTCAATTCCTGGTACCTCCTTAAAAAAAAAAAAAATCTCCAGTCTGAGGAGCATAAAAGAAGAAACAATGAAGAAAAGTGAACAGAACCTAAGGAAGCTGTGGGACACCTTCAAGGGTACCAATATATACATTGTGGGAATTGTAGAAGGAGAAGAAAGAGAGAAAGGAACAGGTAAAGAATAGTCAAAGAAATAATGGCTGAAAACTTCCCAAATTTAACATAAGACATGAATATACACATCCAAGACATGCAACTAACTCAGGATAAAGCCAAATAGGGGAAGCGGGTGTGGCTCAATCGATGGAGCTCCCATTTACCATATGGGAGGCCCCGGGTTCGCTTCCCGGGGCCTCCTTGTGAGGGCAGGCCGGCCCGCGCGGCGCGGTGGGCTGATGCAGCAAGACCTCACAGCAAGGGGGAGATAAGCAGACACAGAAAAAACACAGCAAATGGATACAGCAAACACAAGCAGCAAGGGGGGGGATAAATAAATAAATAAACAAATCTTTAAAAAAAAAAAAAGCCAAATAGACCCACAGTGTAACATACTATAATCATACTGTCAAATGCCAACGATAAAGAGAGAATTGTGAAATCTGCAAGAGAGAATGTGTTGTATAAAAGGGAGCCTCAATCAAGTTTAAGTTGCCAGTTTCTCATCGGGAACTAAAGAGGCAAGAAGGCAGAGGGATGACATATTTAAAGTGCTGAAAGCAAAAAATTGCCAACCAAGAATTCTATGCCTGGCAAAACTATCTTTCAAAAATGAGTGAGAGATTAAGGCATTTCCAGGTAAGCAAATGCTGAGGATGTTTATCCCCACTAGACCAGCCCTACAAGAGATGCTAAAGACGGTTCCGCAGGTTGAAAGGAAAGGACACTAGACAATAGATCAAAGCCACATGAAGAAATAAAGATCTCCAGTAAGGGTAATGACATGGGTTAATATAAATGCCCATACTATTGTATTTTTGCCTTGTAACTTTTTACTTTCTTAGGCAAATGCATAAAATGTGATGATATTTCAATAGTTTTGGATTCATAATGTATAAACATGTTAATTTGTGACAACATGTAATTTGTGACAAGAACTACATAAAGGGGGAACAGAGGGATATGGAATCATAGTTTCTGCATACTATTGAACTTAAGCAAGTGAGATTGTTATAGACTTAGGATGTGAAATTTAAGCCCCATGGTACTACAAAGAAAATACTGGAGAATATTCAAGCTCATAAAGATAGAAATTAGAGTACCGTTTGCTGGGAGCAAGAGGCAGAGGGAATGAGGAGTAAATGCGTAATAGTTTTCTGTTTAGGGACATGGGAAAATTTAGTAATGGAAGGTGGTGAGAGTACCACAACATTATGAATGTGATTAATTGCCCTGAATGGTATGCTTGGAAGTAGTTGACATGGGAAAGTTTTATGTTGTATATATGTTCCCACCATCATAAAAAAGAAAGAGCAACTAAATAGACAAGGACAATTAAATACAATATGTGATCCTGGATAGGCTCTGACAAGGAAGGAGCAAAGGTTCAAAAGGACATTGGTTATGTATGTTCACGTATGAATGATAAACTTAAATAAAATTTTTAAATAAAAAAAAAAGGACATTTGGGACATAAAAAATTGGAATATAGACTCTAAGCTTAATATCAACGTTAAATTTCTGGAATTTGATAACTACTTGAGGTGATTACGTAAGTGAATATCCTAGTTCTAAGGAAATATACATACCAGTATTGTGTTCATGGAGCATGATATATGTAACCTACACTCAAGAGTTCAGAAAATGGATTGATAAATAGGTAGATAGATGAATGGATATGGCAAGTTAAAAAAAAATAGTGATAACAAAATGCTGGTGAGGATGTGGAGAAACTGGTTCATTCATACATAACACTTGAAATGAGAAAATTACAGCGATAGAGAACAGTTTAATGATTGCCAGGTTAGATATGGGGGTGGGGTGGGAGAGTGTGGCTATAAAGAAATAGAATGAGGGAGCCTCATGGTAATGGTACAGTTCTTTACCTTAATTGTGGTGGTAGTTACATGAAGCTACATGTGTGATATAATTGCATAGAGCTGCACATAAAAGCACACATGAGTGCATATATAACTGGTAAAATCTGAATAAACTGTGTTGTACTAGTATCAATTTCCTGGTTTTGATATTGTACTCTAATTACACAAGATGTTAACATTAACATTGCGGGAGGTTGCCAGGGACCTCCCTGTACATTTCTTTGCAACCTCCTGTATCCATTAATTTTTCTCACACACTAAAAATCTGCATACTTTCCATGTGCCAGGTATAGAACCTGGTCCCTTGGGATATAGCTGTAAACAGACAGACATGGCTTCTGCCTCATAGGTGTAAAGGTCTTGGTTGTTTTAGTACGAAAACATTAAACAATTAATGGCAAGAATGATGAATATTATAAAAGAGGAAGGATGAGGACCTGTAGGGGAAGAGCATAGTAAGCAGATTGAGCTTAATCTTGGGGATCAGAGAAGGAAAAATTTGAACAAAGACACGAAGGGTGAGGAGGTTGTAACCGTTGGCCAATTTGATGTAATTATGAATTCCAAAAATATAGTTGGATCATGCTTGTAAACTGATCTGTTAATCTGGGCATGATTAGGTTATGATTAGGGTGTTGAGCCCCACCCCTTGATGGGTGGGGAATCAAATATAAAAGGCATGGCAAGAAGCAGTTTCTGAGAAGCAGTTTTGATGTTGGAGAAAAGGCCCCAGAAGAAGAGAAGTGAGCCGTTCGCCTCATAGTCTACAGTTGACCTTGTGGAGGAACCAGAAGAGCTAAGCCCGGAGAGAAACGCAGCCCCGGGAAGAGAGGAACACAAGAAGCCTGAACCCTGGCAGACGTCGGCAGCTGTCTTGCTCCAACACGTGGCAATGAAGTTTGGTGAGAAGAAACTTATGCTTTATGGCCTGGTATCTGTGGACTTCTACCCCAAATAAATACCCTTTATGAAGACCAACCCATTTTTGGTATTTCACATTAGCACCTCTTTGGCTGACTAATACAAAGTTGAAGTACAGGAAGAATGTTCCAAGCAGGGGGTGCTACAGACAAAAGGCAATTAGCCCAGTACTCCAGTGCCATTAAATAAAATACCCGTGTTTTTTTTTTTTTTTGGGGGGGGGCGGTTTGGTAGAGAAAAACCTCAAAAACAGAGTTGACAGGATTTGTTATTAGAGTTCAAGAATAATGATGATGATAATCTGATAATATTATTCCATGTATAGGTTGATGCTGCCTTGCCCTTGGATATCCTAAAATATGAAGAGAAGACCTTGTCAGCCATCTTGAGAATATGTAGCAGGTATGACAGATAATGGAGCATTTCTGTTACAATAAAGCAGAGAGGCTGATGAGAAACAGGGCAAAAATGCTGTCTCCTCTAAGAATGAGAAGAGTTTTGTCATTATAAACTCTGAGCAACTTTTGGGAGTTTAAAACTGGGAAGAGATGAATGTTCATCCACAAAGAACTAAACTCTAAAGAGCAAAACCTATGATTTTGTTACAACTGATGGCCATGGTTGTAAACTCAGAAGTGCATATTTTAGGAACATTTCTAGTTCAGGTTTATATTCTCTGCCTGTGACACACTATGCTTTTACTTTTAAAGTTTTCTCATGTAAATTAGGTTTTCTCTCTGAATCATCACAAGCAAAAGTACTAGGGAAATGTTGTAGAGATAAATAATTAACTTTATGATTTCCTCATCTTTTGCAGTGGTCTTGTCAAATTGTGGAGCTCTTTAACCCTTTTAGGATCCTATAAAGGCAAAAAATGTGCTTTCAGGGTGATTCAGGTAAAGACTGATCCTTCATATATTCCAAACAAGGCTGAGTGGTAGATACTTCCAATTTTTATTTGCTTGCATAAATCTAGTATTGGTTAACATCATCCAACTAGGAAAAAAACAATCTAAGACTTCATTGCTTTGAAAAATGTCAGATGAAACACTTAGGTTTTAGATTATATGGGAGATGTTTTGGAAACTCTTAGAAACTCTTAGAGCAAAATCTAGTTTTCTGTTAATGCTTATAGCTAGTTCCTTATGTATTGGAATGCTTTTTCTGAGCCTTCTGTCCACTTGTCTATCTAGGTCTGCCTCCCAGGATGCTCTTTAACATGCTGCTGCATCACCGAAGCTTAAGTTGTAAAACTAGACATGTTTCTACTGCCTGTCCACCCATTGCTCTGTATTTCAGTACAGTGTTTTCCTGATATGATGTTAACTTTTTTCTTTCTCTTGTAGGTTTCTCCATTTCTTCTTGCATTATCTGGTAATAGTAGAGAACTAGTATTGGATTGAAAAAATCTTCAATTTCAGAAACATTCCTCCATCCTCAAAAGTACTTTTGGTGCCAGCATAATGTTTGAAGACTGAAGCAGGCTAAAAGTCCTTGTTGATGAAATATGGGATGTTGAAGATGTTCCCAGGAATTCCCAGCCACCACATTTGGTGGGGTGGGCTTCAGAGGAGAATCTGCCTGAACCAACTGGTCCTGAGAAGGCAGCACCTTCAGCATCTGCATGTCAAAGTTGGAGACCGAGCTGAACTCAGCAGGGTGTTCACACAGAAGGACGTGGCTACCTTCTCAGAATTAACAGGGGATGTCAATCCTTTGCATTTAAATGAAGATTTTGCAAAACAAACCAAGTTTGGACGAACAGTTGTGCATGGAGTTTTGATTAATGGACTTATTTCAGCCCTCCTGGGTACTCAAATGCCAGGACCAGGCTGTGTATTTCTATCCCAGGAAATTAATTTCCCAGCCCCTTTATATGTTGGCGAACTTGTTACAGCTTCTGCAGAAGTGAAAAAGCTGAAGCGGTTCATTGCTTTTATAGCAGTGTCGTGTTCTGTAATAGAAAGTAAAAAGACTGTTATGGAAGGCTTGGTTAAAGTTATGGTCCCAGAAGTTCCAAAATCCTGAAATAAATGTTAAAAGATGCAAGAGCCCCTGGGGAAAACAGGGATTTCTGCTCTGCACCAAGCAATGACTGATAGACCCAGGTGTCTATATTGGGGTGCAGGGGAATAGGTAGAGAGGTGTTCAAATGTCTACTTTCCATTGACCTCACATAGACTCAAATATAGGCATGATTTCATCATCTGTCTAGGGTTTTTAAAATTAAAAAATCATTGAGATTATCAGCTTAAGGTTCTACTTTTAGGATTTTAAACTGAGATTTGCATTTGGATAACATAAACCTACCTGTGTCTGTGTAGAATAATTTTCTGACTGAATTTACAACTATCTGGCATTTAATTATTAAAGGCAACAATAGAATTTGAGTCATCTTTGAACACCCACTCTTTTCCAGTAAATATTCTCAGACCCTATTCTAGTAGTTTCTGAGTCAGTTTATTGTTGTTAATTACTCATTACACCAAGATAGTGTCTTAACCTTCAGTGGACTTGCTTTTCAGATGGTTTTCCTGCTATTGGGGAAGTACTTATGTGCAGACTTGGACTCGGCTATGTAAACTCTCTCCGTTTCACCTGTACAGTGTGGATTACACCACTGTCCACATAAGCTTGTCATTGCAGATGGTAAACAGAGCGAAGCACAGGGCCTGCCCTATAAACTGTAGCTACTATTATTGCCCAGAGTCCCTGTGACTGAGGGTGGAGTGTTCTTAAGTTTAAACCTCCCTGGCCCCTAGTTAAACAGAAAAAGCGCCAGTCTTTCATGGTATTAACTACTCCAAACCTGGACTGAGCCTTGGTTGCAAAGTGTATTTTAGTAGTTGGGATTCTTTTCCCCTCCTTTGGAAATATTATGGGGTTTCCCCTCTAGTTATAGAAATAGTATATATTTATTGTAAGATACTATAAGGAAGACTGGAGGCCATGTTCTTTCGAGTTGTGGGGTATTGAAGGAGTAATGTGCCTAATGTGTTAATTCTAAATGGTTACTCCCAACACAGTCAACACTTTTAAGACAAGAATCTTTATAAAAGAGCAGTTCTAGTCCAGCTAGTTTCACTTATTTCAGAAGGTATTGATTGAGAAAACTTTAATTCAAGAAATAATTCAACTTGTTACGAAGCTTTTTGATGTTTGCAGCCTTGTGGTTTAGAGGTGGTGTGCGACACTGATGAGGGCAAAGTATCTAGACTAATTGGTTCCCAGGATTCATATGTCCTACCTGTGCTCTCTGGCTTTACATGGTGGATCTGATGACAGCTAGGTGCTTTGATCAAGAAGGTAACCAAGTATAACTGGTTGGATCAACCCACATATGCTAGAAAAATGTTTTCTTTTTTTTCCCCTCCTGATGGTGAGGTAACTTAATTTAATTTAATTAATTTATTTATTTTTACATGAAGGGGTGCAATTGAAGGACTACCAGAAAGAATTGTTCTAGTCGCCAGAGGGTGGTGGTATGCGTAGAGTACTTTAAAACTGTTTAATATTGTACCAGAGCAGAATTACTGAAAGGGCTATTCTAAAGATGAAAAGTTAAATGCAGGTCAAGTTGGGGTGGGGTGCGGAGTCTGATTTATACTGTGAAACTTTCAAAAGTAGCTTCTCAATATGAGCATTTCCACGTTATAACACTCCCTACGTGTCATGATCTTGCATCTCTGTATATCAGTAAAAAGTTGGAACAGAGAAATCAGCAAGAAGTTAGGGACACTTCTCTGTCAGTGATTGTCACCAGAACCAAGATTCTCAGGCCACTCATGCTTTGTTAGAGCTGGCTATAAGGAAAATTGGCTGGGTGGCTTTCTCATTTTGAGCCCTGTACGAGCTGCAGAAAAGTGACTCTTCTAGTGGAAGCATAGTGACTCTTGAATTAGGAAATCCTCTCCCAGATAATTGAGAGGTGGCCTTAACTGTACCAGGTCACCTGTGGAAGAGGGTACAAAGTAATGACTAAACTAGCAGGCCAAATTGTACTAGCACTTTACACATAGGGACATTACAAGACTGTAATTTATGTGATGTTTGATTGCCATAGAAATACCATCTAGCAATTTCAACCTAATGTACAGGAAAATTGCTTAACAGATTTTTATATTCTATTAGAAACATTTCCATATTGGTGAAATGCCACTCATTTCTTTTTCTGAGCAGCCAATCTTGAAAGGCAATGGGGAGAAAGCCTCACCACAGCTGCCATTTGTCTTGCGGACTTGACTTGTGTATTAATCTAGAAAAAGATTGCTAAATGCACAACAGTACCTCATAGGTAATCACAGGTTTTCGTTCTGTGCTGAAACATTAGTCATTTTTATTTTATGTTCTTTGAGTATGATTCAGAAACCAATTTACTCCCAAAGAAAATTGCTGTTAAATTATACCTGTTAAGTTTTTATATTAAAACATACACTACCAAGGGTTCTCAGTCACTCTGCGTGGCTGTGCCAATCTGAATGCCTCACATGTTGGCATAATTCATTAACTAGTTCTGGCTGAGCAGAATGGGAGCACTGTTGGAATTACACTTGGGCTGCATTTGGGTATCTCCATTGTCCCAGATGCTTCACTTCCTTTGTTCTAGTTTTTGCCTTTATTTGAATTGCAAACACAACAGAGCTGAAAATTCTCAGCATCTTCAGAGAAATTTTGGGTTGGAGCAAAATTACCACCTAGAGGAAACCATTTAAGTTCAAAATCATAGGAAAACCAAGAGTAAAGTTAACTTTATAAAATAACAAGATTAATAAGCCTCACAAACTCACGTTTTAGGGTAGGTCTTATCTATGAAGTTCAGATAACCTTACAAACCCTGGGCAAAATTTCTGTGTGATGTGATGAAAAACAGCAGGTAAGGTAAATAAGAATGATTAAGTATGAGTTGTATTGTTTTATATCCAGATCATGAATATTTAAGAGAGAAAATAATTTTGTGTTGGGAGACCATGCTGCTTGGAAATACCTGATTTATGGAGCAGTTGTCAGGTCTAGAAGCATCCTTATTAAAAGTATACTGGCAGGTTTGATTAAAAACAACAAAAACCGCTTGTGGGTCATCCAAACATTTGACAATGTAGGAGAATATAAAGTTAACTTTTTTTTTGCTGCTATCCCTGAGAACTGGTTGTGTGTCAAAAGCTGAGTTGCCTGGAAACAGCTGATTTGATTCAGTTCAGCTCTGTTCTGGAGAGGGTTTCCACATGCAGCCTGAGCTACTTCAAAAGCCAAATGGATTTTGAGGCTGTTCTGTTTTTTTTTTTTTTTTTTGGTGGTGGTGGTTGTTTTTAAACAACTGTTGTAAAGATTATTTAATAAATACATCTGTACCAGTTTTTTTTTTTAAAAATCTATGGTAATTCCAGGATTTGAGGCACATGAGGGTCTGTCTCTGCCGACTGTTTCTGTTGGTTCTTAAAATGTCCCGTTATCCAGTGTTCTTCATATTGTTTACTTACAGATGGTGCTCTTGAGGACTTACCTGTGGATACTTCCTGAGCCTGGATGGATGTGCCTCCAGAAAGGCTTTACATTTGCTCCTGCAAGGTGCCTGGGGCAATATTTGTCAGGGATTCTTCCAGCTAAGTTCAAGCTGGAGGGTCTTTGGCCTCCCAGCTATGAGTACCCAAAGTGAATGGCTTCTCAGAGGTGTAGTTTTCTTGTTTATTTTTTTCCTCTTCTCTTGCTCTTCTCATAACCAAGGTAGCTTTCTCTGAAGCCCCCTAGGGTTCGGGGAGGGGTATGTCTAATTGGGTTTGCTTTTCTCGTGATGATGGAACACTTTGAGTCCTTGAAAATTATTTCTAGGGATTCAGTGAGGCCCAGATGAAGACATTTTTCTCCTGAGATAATTTGCCTTTCCTTTTTGGCCTAGTGGCCAAAACCAGCCAGGGACTATTTTAAATCCATGTGGGGATTTTAGGTGAGGCCCAAGTTCCATGTAAGATTGGCCTGTCCTTGTACCTTGTCAGCAGCAGGTTTCCTGCTTCTCTGCTCAGTCCCAAAGCAAAGCATGGAATTCACTTGCAATTCCATGAATTGGGGAAGTGGGTTTAATTTTTTCCATCTTTGAAGGTATAGACTTTTGGGGTCCCAGTTTACTGTGGAGGAGTCTCCTAGACGCCACACCTTGGTTGTCCCCAGGCTTCACCTTCACTATCCTTCACCCCATGAGGTTGTCAAAGCCTAAGTTCAAGTTTATCGGGATCAGCCAAGGTCTGCAGGGCAAAACACTTTTAGAGCTCACTCACTTCTCAGGTTTTTTGGCCTGAGAAATCATTGCCAATTGGACAAGTCTGGGATGTGGTTTTCTCATCATCCTTATATATATTTAATCTATAGATATTCATAATAATTTATATTAAATATATAATCTATAGATCTCTACATATATTTAAAGTGTGGTATTTGAACAATCTAGATTGCTGTATTCTCAACACAGTATCTTTCTCCATTGCATTCATTTTTGTTAAATATGAAGACTTGCATTTTTAAGCCTGAGCCTGGAATTAAATTATACAGTATAAGAAAGCAGCCAGCCAGCACAGCTCAATCTTACTGGCCAGGGTGGAGAAAGGACTGAATATTTTACTTACTATCAGTGCAGTTAGGAGTAGGAGTGTGACAGAAACTGGTACTGTGAATCTGAGCTGTGTGGCCTTGGGCAAATGTCTTCACCTCTCTGAGTCCCATTCCTCATCTTGAAATCAAAGATGGCAGCAAGTCTGGGAGGCAACACAATGTAGTGGAAAGATACCATCAGGGCTTTGGAGGGAGATGGGAGTGGTTTTAATCTTTCTCCATCATAATATTTGTCAGCATTTCTCCTGCACCTTCTGGGGCTCTATGAGCGGAGCAGCCCAAGAGCTCTGTAGACAAGAGTGATGAAATTGGAAGAGTAACGAAAATGACGAGGCCCCCCCAGGAAAGGCAGGCGACGGTGACTCAGATCCTTGACAGAGCGCCAGGCATTTCTGAGACTGTCCTGGGATTTGGGGCCTATTCCCAGTGGATCCTAGGTATCCACTTAAGTGCAGGACCCTGAGGGGGCCACTGATGAGGCGCTGATTTGAGGAGATGAAAATAAAACTACGTAGTTTACCATAGTATTTGCTCTGTGGGGCTTATTTCAGGGGAAAATTTCTAGGGAAAGGGAAAAGCTAGATGGAGAGTTTGTCTCTGGCTTCCTTCCACCACATATCTGATTTTTATCACTTTCAGTTTCCTTTCCCTCATAAGGAAGACTAGATCAGGTAGTTATTTTATGACCTTTCCAAGGCTGAGCTTCAATTCTAAGTCCTTTTCAGCTCTCTTTGCTGCCCCATCAGAGAAAGAAGTATTTGAATTTCTTTCACAATTGAACAACTTGTCTGTCCCTGGATGAAATCTGCTGATTTCTCTATAATGTAAAAGCAGATACCTAGTGTACATTATCTACTGCCTGCCTCTCTTCCAGGTGCATTAATGCATTCAGTCATTCTATAGCTAATGAAGCTGAAGCAAAGAGGTCAGACTGCCAGTAAGTTGTGGAGTTGGGGTACTAATCCGAGACCCACAGAGCCTGGCCCTTAACCACAACACTCTAGCTTCCTCCTCAGGTTTATGAATGTGCCTTTGTCTTAGTCTGCCATTTGTGACAAACACCACACAATGAGTTGTCTTGAACAACAAGCATTTATTGACTCACAGTTTCAGAGGCCAGAAGAGCAACACCAAGTTATCAGCGGCTGGGTTTTTCCGGAGAAACTAGCGTAGAGTTCTGGGGCTGGCTGCCAGGGATCCTTGCGTTCCCTGACCTCCCCATCCCATGGTGATGTCCTCTCCACTCTTTCACTCTTCTTGTTTTCGCTGACCTCCAGCTTCTTGCTCCCCCCTGTGACTTTCTCTTTATAAGGACCCTAGTAATCTTGATTAAGACCCACCCTCATTCAGTTGGGCCCACACCATAATTGAAAGTAGCAAGGTTCACACCCACAGGAATGTGCATTAAGAACAGGTCTGTATTGGGGTACATAATTCAGTCCACCACAGCCTTTTCCCTTGTTCTTGAATCTAACGTTCTGACATTATTCTTTCTTGGCAGGCCTATTTCATCTGCTGCCTGTTCCCTACCCCTACTACTAGTATCTCCTCATTATGCATGTTTTTCTCCCTAAAGCTGCAGCTCCATAGGCCAGAAGTTTTAGTGGCCATGGTAATCTCAGAATAATTCTCTCAAATTGCCAAGTCTCAGAGATATCTGTTCCCTTGAGGATGTTCTGAAAACTACCTGTAGAAGATGTAACAGCCTGCGGAACAGACTCCCTTTTCCACCTTTCCTTCCCCTAAGCACCTCCTGCCCAATCCATCACACAACCTATTCTCCCATCCACATGACTTTGCTATGCACAGAGCTCCCCCAGATCCTTGGGCTACTCTGTCATCCCACATCTGGATTGTTTCTTTTTAATATGGCTGAGCAGCTTGATGGCAGGTGGCATCTGTCTTTTTTGACTTTGACTCCTTAGTGCCTGACAGTGGCTGGAATCTAGTACATGTTCAGTAGGAGGTTTGCTAAAAGAATGAGTACATCCTGCTATCCAAGTCCCACCCATTTTAATGACAACTCAGATTCCAATTTTTCATGAACTTTCCCATAGTCCACTCCAGCTGGCATTATTCTTTTCTCCCTTATCCTCTCATCGTGCATGATGCCTCAATTCCAGTACCCAATACAGGCTGCCTTGGAGTCATTGTTTCTGTGACAATCTTTCCTATCTTTCTAAAACTTTTTGGAGGAAAGGACTGCTTATTCTCCTTATTGTCCTCCAAAGGACCTACAGCATAGAAAGTCCCCAAGTAGCATTTACTATTGTCAAAACTTGATAAAAACACATTCACAGATAGTGTCATCCTCCAACCATATAATCTTAAATGAGAAAATCTAATTCAGAAACAATACACAAAACATTATGGTTATAGAAATGCTTTCTTCATACCATCGTTCAACAACGTGAATAAGGCATGTGAAAGTGCTTGTAAATTATGAACCTATAAACAAGTTGGTTTTTTAAGCAGTTTTATTAAGATATATTCACATATCATACAATCTATCCAAAGTGTACAATTAATGGCTTTTAGTAATAATCACAGTGTTGTGCATTCATTACCACAAAAAATTTTAGAACAATTTCATTGTTACAAAAAGAAAAACTCCACACCCTGTAGCAGTCACCTTTCAATCCCTCTATCCTTCCCCTGCCTTACATAACCTCTAATCTAATTCCATCTTTATAAATTGATTTGTATTTACATTTTATATAAATGGAATCATACAATATGTTGTACTTTGTGTCTGGATTCTTTCACAGCATAATGTGGGGTTTTTTCCCTGATACTGTTTTTTTTTTTAAGATTTATTTTTTATTTATTTATCCTCCCTCTCCCTTGTTGTTTTGTGCTTGATATCTGCTCTCTGTGTCCATTTACTGTGTGTATCTGTGTCTGCTTGTCTTCTCTTTAGGAGGCACCAGGGACAGATCCTGGGACCTCTGACGTGGGAGAGAGGCACTCAATTGCTTGAGCCACCTCAGCTCCCTGGTTTGTTGTGTCTCCCCTCTTTGTCTTTTTTTGTTGCAGCAGCTCTCCGCACAGGCCAGCTTGCTGCACGGGGCAACTTGCCTTTACCAGGAAGCCCTGGGAAATGAACCTGGGACCTTCCATATGGTAGACGGGAGCCCAGTTGCTTAAGCCATATCCACTTCCCCTGATATTAATGTAACATTAACATACATAACATTTGGTCAGTTTCAAAGAAAAACAGACTTATATGCCATATTACCCATATTCATGTTTCACATGAGGTTTTACTATGCTGTACAGTCCCATGTTACATTTCTTTAGCTTTCCTTTTGTAATATACATGACCTTAGAGTTTCTCTTCCAACCACTGTCATACCCATATAAGAGCACTACTAGTTAAAAACTATGATGTGCTTTCACCTGTTCTATTCATTTCCAAAGATTAACACACAAGCTTTTTACCAGTTCTGCACAAATGAAACTTCAGCTTTCTGTTCTCTAACCTCATTCTAATTTTCTGGTGACCCATATTGTAGCTACTAACTCCATGAGTTTACACAATATATTTAGTTCATAGTAGTGCAATTGTACAGTATTTGTCCTTTTGTGTCTGGTTTACTTTACTCAACATAATATCCTCCAGTTGCATGCATGTTGTTCAATGTTACATCCATGTTACGACTTCATTTCTTCTCACAGCTGAATAATATTCCATCATGTGTATACACCACAGTTTATTTATCCATTCATTGGTTGATGGACACCTGAGTTGTTTCCATCTTTTGGCAATTGTGAATAATGCCACTATGAACATTGGTGTGCAGGTGTCTGTTTGTGTCACTGCTGTCAGTTCTTCTTGGTATATAGTTTCTCCAGTTGTTCAGCTAGATGTTTAACTTTTTCTTCTTTTTTAATGTAAGAGTTTAGGGCTATAGATTTCCCTCTCAAGACTGCCTTTGCTGTATCCCGTAAATTTTGATAAGTTGTGTTCTCATTTTCATTTATCTCAATATATTTATTAATTTCACTTACAATTTCTCCTTTGACCCACTGATTGTTTAGGACTGTGTTGTTTAGCCCCACACATTTGCAAATTTTCCCCATTCCCATCTATTATTGATATCCAGTTTCATTCCATTATGATCTGAGAAGGTGCTTTGTATAGTTTCTATCTTTTTATATTTATTGAGACCTGCCTTGTGTCCTAACATGTGGCTATCCTGGGGAAAGATCCATGAGCACTTGAGAAGAATGTATAACCTGCTGATTCGGGATGCAATATTCTATACATATCTCTTAGGTCTGGTTCGTTTATCTTATTGAGTTCTGTTTCTTTCTTGGTTTTCTGTCTAGTTCTATTTAATGATGTGAGTGGTATGTTGAAGTCTCCAACTTTTATTGTAGAGATGTCCCTAAATTTTGCCAGAGTTTGCCTCATGTATTTTGGGGTACCCTGGTTAGGTACATGGACGTTTATGACTGCTATTTCTTCCTGGTGGCTTGTCTCTTTTTATTAACATATAATGGCTTTTTGTATCTCATAACTTTTTTGCATTTAAAGTCTGTTTTTCCTATATTAGTATAGATACCCCCGCTCTTTTTTGGTTACTGTTTGCATGGTTACTTTATCTTTTTCCAACCTTTCACTTTCAGCTGTTTGTATCCCTGGGTCTAAGGTGAGTCTCTTGGTTTTTTTTTTTATTTTATTTTTATTTTTTTATTTTTATTTTTTAACTTTATTTGTACATTTAATA
>JAQZBX010060351.1:0-17324 GCA_029593785.1 Cabassous unicinctus | reverse complement strand
AAAAAATTTAAAAATAAAAATAAAAATAAAATTTTTTGCATTACTTTCATGACCATAAGATCTGTTATCTTTTATGTACAGTAACAATGTCTTCTGTATGTTCCCCATGTCTTATATTTTCCACTTTATTTTCAAAGAAGCTTTAGGTTACAGAAAATTCATGTAGAAAAGATAGTGGATTCCCAAACACCCCCCTCACATTTTCCTCTACTAATAACATTTTACATGAGTATGATGAACAAATAATGAAGAATTGCCACTAACCATGGTCAATAGTTTACATTATGATTCATATTCTGTTCCATACTCTTTTATAAAATCTAACAAAATGCTTAATGGCCTGTATCCATCATTGCAAAATCATGTAGAACAATTACAATTCCCTAAAAATGCCCATGCTCATTCTATTCTTCCCTCTTCCTCCCCTCGGAACCCATGGTCACCATTAAGTTGCAATTTTTGAAGACTAAGGTTCATAGTTACATGCATTAATATTGAGGGCTTGACATACTGGTCTGTCATCTTTTATGAGGCACTGTCTATGTTCTCAAGAGACTCTTGCCCCTCTATTTGAGAATATAGCAGGTCTCTCTAAGATGGGAGTTTAATATTTTCTTGTTTATTGTGTAGGTCTTTATCCACTGTGATAATACTTCATGACAAAATGAACGTTTCCATATTCCATAGAAAACATATCCCGGGTGTGGCCATTTCCACATATCCTCTCACCCCAACTCCCTGCTCCAATAACAGTTCCCTGTCGTATTTGCTAAAAGAATATTCCCACCATTGTAATTTTAACCACAGACCTATAAATCCCCTGAATTCACCTATTCCTTCCTCGCTCCAGTTCCATGGATAGTCCAACCCAAACACCCTACCCTGCTCACCCTCACATTCTAGCACAGTCAACCCCACTCACATTCCTTCACCATTATCAGTCCCATCCACTGTCAAACCACCCCCTTCCTTCTTATCATAGGTTTTGCCCTTATTGAGCATTGGATCACCACTCTCTACTCCCTTTCTGTCTCCTGATAACCTATCTTCCAGTCTCTAGCTCTGTGAGTCTGTTCAATTTGCTTAGGTCATATCAGTGAGGTCATATAATATTTGTCCTTTAATGACTGGCTCTCTTCACTCAACATAAGGTCTTCAATATTCATCCATGTTGTCCTGTTTGTCAATATGTCATTCCTTCTTACAGATGAGTAATGTTACATTGTATATATATATATACCACAATTTGATTATCCATTCATCTGTTGGTGGATACTTGGGTTACTTCCAACTTTTGGCAATAGTGAATAATGCTGCTATGAACATTGGTGTGCATATCTGTTCATGTCCTTGCTTTCAATTCTTCTGGGTATATACCCAGCAGTTGGATTTCTGGATCTTATGGCAGTTCTTTAGTTATCTTCCTAAGGAACCACCAAATCATCCTCCACAATGGCTACACCATTCTACATTCCCACCAGCAGTGGATAAGGGGTCCCTTTCCTCCACATCCTCTCCAATATTTTTAGTTTTCTGTTTTTTTAAAAGTTGCCTGTCTAATAGGAATAAGATGATATCTCATTATAATTTTGATTTGCATTTCCATAATAGCTAGTGATGTTGAGCATCTTTTCATGTCCTTTTTAGCCGTTTCTATTTCCTCTTTGGAAAAGTGCCCATTTTTTAAATGGGTTGTTTGTCTTTTTATATTCAAGATATAGGATTTCTTTATGTCTGCTGAATAGTAGCCCTTATTGTATAAATGGCTACTTAATATTTTCTCCCATTGAATAGGCTGTCTTTTCACTTTCTTGGCAAACTCCTTTGAAGCAGAAAAGTTTTTAATTTTGAGGAGGTTCCATTTATCGATTTTTTTTTCATTACCTGTGCTTTGGGTGTAAAGTTCATGAAACTATTTCCTATTATAAGCTCTCGTAGATGCTTCCTTACATTATCTTGTAGGCACTTTATGGTCTTGCCTGTTATATTTAGGTCTTTGATCCATTTTGAGTTAATTTTTGTATAGGGCATGAGAACGTGATCTTCCCTCATTCTTTTGTGTATGGATATCCAGTTCTCCCAGCACCACTTTTTGAAGAGGCCATTCTGTCCCAGTTGAGTGGGTTGGTGGCCTTGTTGAATATCAGTTGACCATGTATGCAAGGATCTATATCAGAACTCTCAATTCAGTTCCATTGCAAATCTGTGTGGCATAGTGATTTTACATTCTTAATGACACTACTTAGAATCATAAGAATTTATTGTTCCCACTGGAAGAAACATGAAGCAGAAATGTCACCTTTTGTCAGTAATCCCCCTATAATGCATTAGTGGATGTCCTGTACTTAAAGTCATTCTCAGTTTCAACCCACACTTGGAATATGCCAGTATAGCCACACTCTGCAAGATGATAAAAATATGCATTACTTTAAATCACACTTTATTTCGTTAAGCATTTCAGTCTTTGGGGGTTTTAAAAACAAAGCACTTAATTTTGATTTCCATTTCTACAATAAAAATGTCAAATCTTCAAAACTGTTTAGTTTCTTTTCTGGATGACAAATGAATTATTTTATATATTTTCATTTAAAAATTGGCTATAATTTTCATGTAATTGGTAAGTTTTGAGAAATAATGCTTTTGACAATGAATAAGCATTTTCTGAGATACCTGTTAGATAAGAACACCTTATAATTGGATATCGAAAACAATTAGGATTTTCTACATAAGATTTTATCCTTTGCAGATTGAGACAAAAAAGTCATATGCCATATCCAAATATGAAATTATGTGTTAAATTTTAAAGCTTACCATCAAAATAATAAAACTTTGAATATATTATGTTCTTAATTATTAATTGATAATAAAATATTTTTGAACATCTGTCATGAATATGCTGAATGCATTGGATTTGTATTCAGTAATACAGAATTTGAAAATTTTCAACAAACTGAAGACTAACAGATATTAACATCACAAAGTTTTAGATGATTTTCATCAATTGAATCTTTACTACAAAAAGAGCTAAGAAAATATGTGTATCATTGATTTTAATTAAAGTCTTATATAAGTGACATAAATTAACTGTTCACTGGAAAATTGCCAAAGACATGAAGAAATACTATACTTTAGTACTTAAATTCAGATGAGGTCAGAGGAGTTTAACCTTCAATTCAGTGGTTTATTTTTGGGAGAAGGAATAAAAGCTGTGGACATTTGTCTTGAAAATCTGAGAATCCCAAGGATGAAGATCTATAATATGAGAGGCAATGACTTAAGAACGCAAGATGCACTTGGGTTTTATGAACCATTATAACATCACCACATACACTGCAGTATTTTGTTCATTACTAGACTCACTTTTTACATTGAGTCATTTGTAAGAACAAAATTTTCTTATCGAATTCCCAAATATTTTAACTGATTTTTGTTACGCAGATCTTTTATCAAAATAAAGAGCAAACACAGACATTTCTGCAATATATACAATAACAAATTCACTGACAAGCAACACCACAGATTTTTATAGAGATATGGGCCAAAGGATAAAAATGAGACTGAATAGTATCATTGTGAAAGCTCTCATGACCCCTGAAAATGATCACTGGAGGAAACTAACTAGGATATGCAGACAACATGTCTTATGATCATATATTTTACTTCATGGCAGTAGTTGTCTGGAGCAGATTAAAGGCTGTCTTTTATGGGGCAAAAGTGCCTAAGCCTCCCTATTGTCTTACGTGTGGCACCTTCATTTCTAATTCACAGTAACATTCATAATGGCCTTACAAATAGGACCCTGAGGGCATTGTGGTCTGGGATTTACTTCTTCAACTCAGTTCCTTCACTTCTATGCAGTTAGAAATCCCTCTCTGCAAAGCTCTTCTCTTACAACGTAACCTAACTAAAATCTGCCCAAACACGCCCTTACTCGGAAGTTCTAAATATTCAGGAGAAACTTTAAATATATATTATATAAAGCTACTCAAGTAAATTTATTTTACATGTATGTGTATGTTTTACCCTTCCCTTCTTGCCCAGCAAGAACTAAATGGTTGACTGAATGAGCACACATCAAATAAACTATTGAAGGTTTTTTCTTAAGCCTCCCAATTTAATGTATCTTTCCTATTTTGAAATGTCATGGCAATTTGTTTCCAATCTCCTTTGGCTTGGCACCTATCATATTTGACTTTATTTTAAAATGTTATATGCTTCCTATTAGGCAGTGAGTATTCCTGGGTCAGAGGCTCTAGTTTACTCCATTGTTATTAGTTTAGAACTTTCAGTGAGAATTTCTTAAGTTAAATTGCTATAATTATAATGCACAAATTTAGCACATATTTTAAAGGTGAAATGCACTGATGATGAGTAAAAATTGTACAATGACCAGAAATAAAAAGAACTTAAGCTTTTCACCAAAAAATATTGTATATGATGAATAAAAACAATATTTTCTTTCATTTAAAATGTAACAAATTTCTTTAATTCATATTAATGAATATACAAAATAGTTTAAATTTTTACTGTCACCAATTAAGAGACATATTCTTAGATAAAAAACAATTGAATTACTAATTGAGATCTGCATATGATACCACTAAAAATATATTTTATAAAGAAGTATTATAAACAAACACAATCATGCAAAATAAAATTTCATTAATTTCAAATTTTGAGGACTAAGCAGAAGGAACATTTTAAAATTAAATAGTTTAGAAATATAAAAGACCTATTCCAGATGCAAGAAATTTTAGAAATTAATACTCTGTTCTTTCAAAGAATGAGCTCACAGTACTCCTGATTACTTTTCAAAAAAGAACAGAGGTCACTAAAAATCATACTCTGTTTACAATTTTCTGCCTGGCCTTCCTTTTCCAATTATTTAAATGTCATTTAGAGACACTTCTCATTTTTGGCACAACATAGATATTTTTAGATATTATAATTTGATTGAACTTGGCTTTTGGAACTAGAAAGAAATCTTGATATGGGATTTCTGGAATGGTAGTGAGAGGAGCTTGTCAAAAACTCTCATCCAGGAAAATATCTATAAACTAGTCAAAATCAGAAAAAAACAATCATTTAAAATCTCTGGAAATTGACCAAAAGACTTACAACAAAGCAAAACACATTTATTCAAAAAAATCTCTGGAAACTTGGTGACAATAGTGAGAGACAATGGTATTCTTGACAACAAGAGTAACAAGACAACACATTGGCTTAAAAAAAAGTGTCTCTTCTCCTATTGGTGCTGTGAAGACTGAATATCCTCATGAAAAAAAATGAAGTTGAACACTTAGCATACACCACATATCGAAATTAATTCACAATGAAAGCAATGGCCTAAAATTAAGAGCTAAAACTCTTAGAAGATAACATAAGTGTAAATATTCATGACCTTGGACTTACAATTTTTTTAAAAAAAATATGCCACCAAAAGAATAGACAACATTAAAATGAAAAACTTTTGAGAACCAGAAGATACTATCAAGAAGGGTAAAAGACAATTCACAGAATAGAGAAAATATATACAAATCTTATATATCTGTTAAGAATTTAATATCCAGAATATATAAAGAAATTTTACAATGCAACAACAAAAAGGCAAACATCCCAATTAAAAAATGGACATTGTACTTGAAAACACATTTCCCCAAGGAAGATAAACAAGTGGCCAGTAAACACATGAAAACATGCTTAACATCATTAGTCACTAGGGAAATGTAAGTTAAAACCACAATGATATACCACTTCACACATACTAGGAGGGCTATATCAACAAAAGAGAAAACAAATGTTGGAAAAGATGTGAAGAAATTGGAACCCTCTTACATTGCTGGGGCATAGTAAAATGGTATATTCACTGAAGAAAACAGTTTAATGATTCTTCAAAAAGTTAAAAATAAAATTGCTATAAAACCCAGTAATTCCAATTCCAGTTATATTCTTATAAATGAATTGAACACAGGGAATCAAACAGGTACCTGCATATGAATATTCACAGCAGCATTATTCACAATATACAAAAAGTTGAAACAATCCAAGTGTCCATCAACAGATGAACGGAAAAACAAAATGTAGCATATACATGAAATGGGATATTCTTCAGACATTAAAAATATATCAACTTCTGATACATGCTACAATATGAATGAATGTTCAAAACATTATGTTGAGTGAAATAAACCAGGCACAAAAGGACAAATATTATATGATTCTACTTGTATGGAGTATATAGCATAAGCAAGTTCATAGATACACAAAATAGATTAGAACTGACCTTGAGTTGGAGGAAGGAAGGAATGTGGAATTATTGCTTGATGGAAACAAAGATTTTTGTGTGTGAAAATAATTTTTAAAATAGCAGTGAAAGTGCACATCATGAATTTAATTAGTGCCAATGAAATGTACAGTTAAAAATAGAGAAAATGGCAAAAAAGTAAAAAAAATATGTTCTCTTTAGAAACAAGCAACCCAGCAAGCAACCCATCTATTAATAAATCAATTTAATGCATGAACTTTTTTGAAGGCTGACAATATAGATATTCTTTGTAAATTTTTCAATGTAGTTTATGACATAAAACCAGAGGGCCAATAACCAAGGATCCTGAGTAAAATATTAATGAAGTAAACAATCCAATTAAGAGGCACAAGTTTGGGGATATGAAAAAAATTTCTATTATATGCTGTCTACAGGAAACACACACTCTATAACACACATATATAGAGGTAGAAATATGTAGAAAGCATAATAATGGAAAATGTATACCATGCAATGAGTAAGCATAAGAAAGCTTGCATAGCTCTACTAAAATCAGATTAGATGTTAAAGCAACAAATAAATAAAAGAGTAAGACTTTATAAAAATAGAAAGATCCATCCATCAGGAAGATATAACAATTATAACCATGTATGTACCTAACAAAAGACATGAATCTAAAACTGACAGAATTTCCAACAAATTAGATAATCTAGATAAAATGGACAAATTCCTAGATACATGCAAATTACTTAAACTAACTCAAAAAATAATAGTAAATCATAACACACCTATAACAAGTACAGAAATTGAATAGTAATCAAAAATCTACCAACTAATATAGTTGGGGCTCTGTTTATTCAAATGCATTAACAGTGATGAAAAATCTATGGTTTTTGACTGACAACATGTCAAAATATACTTTGTAGCAAGTGCAAAAGAATGGAGGAAAGACAGAGGGATATAAGAAAAATGTATGCCCATGCTATTGAAATTAATTTAGTACCAAATCAAATATGATTGCTGTAGATTTAAGCTATTAAAGTTTAACTCCATGTTTACCACAAAGAAAATACACAAAAATATATTTAAAAAGAGAAGGGATTCAAAGTGGTACAATATAAAACATCAAATAAATATGAAGGTAGGCATTAAGGGAAGACTCGAGGGTAAAAAAAAAAGTTAGAAAACTTGCAAAGACAAAATAGAAAAATAGCAGAAGAAAGTACAGTATTATAAGTATGTGCAACAAATGTGGATGGATTAAACATTCCAGGCAAAAGGCAGATTGGCAGAATGGAAAAAAAAAATTAAAAAACGCATGACCCAAGTAAATGTTGTTTTCAAGAGACACACTTAATTCAAAGATAAAAGTAGGTTGAAAGTGAAAGGATGAAAGAAAAACACCATGCCAATAGAAAGCAAAAGAGATCTGGAATAGCTGTGCTAATATCAGATAAAAGAGATATTAAGTGAAAAACAAATATTACAAGTGACAAAGAAGAGTCACTATATACAGGTAAAGGGGTCACTTCAATTAGAAACTATATCAATTTCAAATATATATGCACCAAATTGCAGAGACCTAAATACATGAAGCATGTGTTGGCAGATTTCAAGTGCGAAATAGATGGTTCTAAATTATTAGGAGAATTTAATACACCACTTTCAATAATAGATAAACATTGCTTATTGACAGAATATCAGTAAGGAAATAGAAGACTTAGAATATTCCCTAAACCAACTAGATGTAACTAACATACCCAGATCACTTCCCCCCAAAGCAGCAGAATAAAACATATGGGATGCAGCAAAGGTCATGCTGAGAGGGAAATTTATAGCTCTAAATGCTTACATTAAAAAATAATAAGTACCTAAAATCAGAAAATTAAACTCACAATTGGAGGATTTAGAAAAAGAAGAGCAAACTAAACCCAGAGTGAGCAGAAGGAAGGAAATAACACATACAAAATGCAAATAAATGAAGTAAAGAATTAAAAAAAAAATAGTCAGGAAAGCCAAAATTTAGTTTTGAAAAGATCAATAAAATAAAATGTCAAAAAAAACCTTTAGCTAGATGAACAAAGAAAAAAGGACAGAGGACTAAATAATTAAAATCAGAAATGAAAGGGAAGACATTACAACTGACCCCACAGAAATACAAAGGATTATAAGACACTATTGGGAACAAACATAAGCCAACAAATTAGATAATATAGATGAAATGGACAAATTCCTGGGAAACACAAACTACCTACATTGACTTAAGAAGAAATAGAAGATATGAATAGAGTATCAACTAGTAGAGAGATTGAATCATAATAAAATATCCAACAACAAAGAAAAGCCCAGGATTAGATGGTTTCACAGGGAAATTTAACCAAACATTTCAATAAGAATTAAAACCAATCTTGTTTAAACTCTTTCAAGAATTGAAGATGCAGGAACATTCCCTACCTTATTTTATGATGCTAAAATCTCCATAATACTAAAGCCAGGTAAAGATATCAAAAGAAATGAAAATTACAGACCAGTATTATAGGTGCAAAAATCCTTAACAAAGTACTAGCAAACTGAATCCAAGAGCACATTAAAATAATTAAAAACCACAATCAAGTGGCGTATTGTCCCTAGTCTGCATGGGTGGTACAACATAATAAAATCAATTATTGTAATACGCGACATTAACAAAATGAAGGAATAAACACATGATCATCTCAATTGATGAAGAGAAGGCATTTGACAAAATACAGCATCCTTCTTGATAAAATACACTTAGAAAACTAGGAAGAGAAGGAAACTTTCTCAATATGATAAAAGGCATATATGAAAAATCCATTGCCATTATCATACTCAATGGGGAAAGTATGAAATATTTCCTTCTAAGATTAGAAACAAGATAAGTTTGCCCACTGTCACCATAGTTATTCAGCATTGTAATGGAAGTTCTAGCAAGATCAATTAGGCAAGAAAAAGAAATAAAATGCATCTAAATTGGAAAGGAACAGGTGAAACTTTTCTTATTTATAGATTACATGAACCTATATACAGAAAACCTTTAAATAGATGACAACAAAGCTAGTAATATGAATATATGAATTGGCAAAGTGGTAGGGTGCAAGATCAACAAGCAAGAATCAGTAGACTTTCTATACACTAGAAATTAACAATCTGAAGGAAAAATTAAGAAAACATTCAATTTCACGGAGTAACTAAGGAATTAGACATCTAGGAATAAATCTAACCAATGAGACAAAGGACTTGTACACAGAAACTGCAAAACGTTGCTAAAAGAAATAAAACAATATGAGGATAAATGGAAGAACATTCAATGTTAATGGATTGCAAGACTAAATATTGTTAAGATGTCAATTCTACTCAAAGTGATTTAAAGAATCAACTAATCCCAGTCATAATTTCAAAAGCTTTCTTTGCTGAAATGGAAAAGGCAATAATTAAGTTTCTATGGAAGGATAAGGGTTTCTGAATAGCCAAAGTCATCTAGAAAAAGAACAAAATTGGAGGGCTCACACTTCATTATTGTAAAACGTATTACAAACCCCCAAATTGAAATTAGCATTGTATTGGCACAAAGATAGACATAAAGACCTAAGGAATGAAATTGAGAGTTCAAAAATAAACCCTCAGATATAAGGCCAATTGATTTTCCATTTGAGTGCCAAGTCCACTCAATTGGGGAAGAATAGTCTATTCAACAAATGGTTCTGTGAGAACTGGATGTTCATATGAAGGTGGAACCTTACCTCATACCATATATGAAAATCAACTAAAAATAGACCAATGACCTAAATATAAGAGCAAAATCTATAAACCTTCTAGAAGAAAACATAGGGAAGCAACTTCAGGACCTTGTGTTAGGCAATAGTTTCTTAAACTTTATACTGAAAGCTTAAGCAACAAAGAAAATTTAGAAAAATGGGACCTCATAAAATTCAACATTTTGTGCATCAAAGGAATTTATCATGAGAGTAAATAGTCAACCTACACAATGGGAGAAAATATTTGGAAACAATATATCCATTAAATACTTACTATTTAGAATATATATAGAAATCCTACAATTCAACAAAAAAGCAAACAAAAATGGGCAAATACTTGAATAGGCATTTCCTCAAAAATATATACAAATGGCCCAAAGGACATGAAAATTTGCTAAAAAGCATTAACCATGAAGGAAAAGCAAATCAAGACCACATAACATACCATTTCGCACCCACTATAATGGCAATTTTTAATAAATGGAAAATTGCAAATGTTGGAGTGTGTGGATGTAGAGAAATAAGAACACTCATTCACTGCTGGTAGGAATGTAAAATGTTGCAGCCACTGTGGTAGACACTTTGGCAATTCCTCAGGAAGTTAATGATCATGTGATAAACAATTCCACTTCTAGATATGTACCCAAAAGGATTGGAAGCAGGTACATGAACAAATATTTGCACACTGATATTCTAGCAGCATTATTCACAATTTTTAAAAAATGGAAGCAACCAAAGCATGCATCAGCTGATGAATGGATAAACCAAGTGTGGTATGTACAACATTGATGAACCTTGAAGACATCAAGTTGAGTGAAATAAGCCAGATCAAAAGGACAAATACTGTATGATCTCACTGATATGAAATAATTAGAATAAGCAAATTTGAAGAGTCAGAAACTAGAATATAGTTTTTCAGCAGCTGGGGTGGCTGTAGTGAATGGGTAGTTAACGCTTAATTGTATAGAGTTTCTATACAAAAGTTTTGGTAATGGATGGTGATGATGGTAGAAGAATATTGGGAATGAAATTCATTGCACTGATTTACATATTTGAATGTGTTTAAAATGGGAAATTTTAGGTGGTACATATGGAACCAGAAAAAAAATTAGAATACATAAAATAAGCAGTTAACCCTAATTTAAATTATGGACTGCAGATAATGTTAAAATTATAACAATATTCTTTTATCAATTGTAATGAATGTACCACAATAATGCAAAGTGTTAATAATAGGAAGGTATATAGGAACTCTGTATTTTCTGCATGGTTTTTCTGTAAACATACAACTTCTTTCCCCAAGAAAATTATCAAACAATATTGCTTATGAATGGACACAAAATACCACCAATTCAAGTCCAGCAATATTTTAAAAAGTATATCCTATTACCAATTGGTGTATATTTCAGGATTTAAAATTGGTTTAACATATGATAAACATATTGTGATAGTTAATTTCATTTTTTTTTTTTTTTAATTTGGCTAGGTTGTTTTGTCATGGTAGCCCTGGCCATATTGCTACTGTGAGGGCATTTCCTAGATGGATTTACATAAAGGCAGTTAATTGATTGCCTGTATGGCTGATTGAGTCTTAATCTATACAAAATGTCACTAGTTGGGAACTCTGATGAAGATGAAATTGAACTCCCCAAGAGAAGCTGGGTGAATAAAGTAGAGGAAAGAGTTCTTTTTAATTTCTTAAATCCTCAGTCCTGTCTTTACCCTCCAACTAATTGGACAAGGAGCCTCCCTTATTGCAGAGGGCAATCTCCTTTGCTGATTGTAGACTCAATACACACAACACATAAACACACATATAAATACATGCAAATACATATACATCCTGTCAGTTCAATTCTGTTTCTCAGGAAAACTGACTAACACACATATTAGTAAAATAAAGACAAAAATCATGTGATTTTATCAATAACTAGTAAAAGAAGAACACATAATAATTGATTCTGTTAATATGAAATGTTTAAAATAGTTAAATCCATTGACATAAAGTAGATTATTGTCATGATCTGGTGGGAGAGAGGGATAAGGACTGACTGCTTATCAGTATAGTGTTTATTTTCAAGATGAAAATGTTCTAAAGTTAATTAGTGGTAATGGTTGCACAGATCTGTGAATACACTATAAATAACTGAATTATACACTTTAAAAGTGTAAATATTATGGAATATATTTTAAAATTCATTGAAGCAGTTATTTAAAAAAAAAACAAGTTGAGTGAAAAATCAAGTCACAGAAGTTCTCATATTATATGATTCCATTTATTCAAAATATCTACTGTAAACAAACTACGGACAGAAAGTAGATTCGCCATTGCTTAGGACTGCTAGTGGGTATGATGCTACTTTTGAGGGTGATGAAAATTAACTAAAATTAGGACGTGGTAATGAGTGTACAACTCTGTAAATACATTAAAATCCACTGAATTTTGTGCTTAAAATGAGTGAATTTTATGATAGATTAATTATAACTCAATTAAGCTACTTAAAAAAAAAAATAAAAGTGCCTGTGATTGTTAGACTAATGTGTCAAGTTGGCCAGGTAATCGTGCCCAGTTGTTTGGTCAAGCAAGCACTGGGCTAACTGTAATACAAGGACATTTATGGGCTTTAGTCAACTGTGAGTTTACTGCATAGATGGCTGATTACATCTGCATCAACAAGGGTGATGCAATGAGTGTCAGCAATGAGTGACACTTTATCCAATCAATTGAATGCCTTAAAAGGGGAAGTGATTTCAGCATTAAGGGAGAATTTCCCAGCTTGTCTTTGGACAGCTAATGTCTCCCAGAAACTCATCAAGGACCTTCATTGGACTTTTATTGGAGCCCCTGGTTTGCAGCCTGCCTGTGGAACCTGGACTTGTGCATCCCCATGGTCACGTGAGACACTCTTATAAAATCTCATACTAATTACAGAAATCTTCTGTTAATTCTGTTTCTCTAGAGAACCCTGACTACTATAATGCCCAAATGTATTTTATGAAAGAAATATAAACTTAGTCATTAGCTTCCAAGAAATGCCTAAGAGTGACAAATATTACAGCATTTCTCAATGTAAAAATTTGATATATAATAAATATAAATAGAAAATTCTATTTTATGATCTGATGATGTAATATTCCACTTAATTAAACATTCTGTTTAATGAATTGATTAAAACATTTAATCAACTTGTTTTATCATGATGGCTAAAACTCACATGTGTATTTTTTTAATTTAGCAATTAATGGCAAGTTATTTTAAACAAAAGTAGCTTCTTTTCAAGGTATGACTACATTGTTATTCCCATGATGAGAAGTGAATATTGGTATTTTCACTTTCATCCTGCCATGTTAGCATAGGTACCCTGAACACCTTCAGGAGTTTGCATATTGCAAAAAATAATTTCCCATAATCTAAAGTCTCCAGATATACAGAAATGTAAGTTTAAACATTTATAATTTCTCAATAAGGCACACTTCCATATTTATCTTTCTACCTCACTTAAAAAAGCATGTATATTTCACTCACTGTACAAATGATTTTTTGAAAGAAAAGAGGAAAGAAGCATAATGGTTATATCCGTGCTGGGTTGTCTTCTTTAAAAAAAATTCTACGTAATTGATTGTTATGCATTCCTCTCTCGAACCTGCTACTACACCACAATTTTTTAAAAAATCTTTGACTGTTTTTCTTTACTCTTTGGCAAAATCAAACCAGGGCAGAGGTTTTGGCAATATAGATATTAAAATTTGAATGATAGTGAGAAAAATAGCATTGCCTCTATTCAAGGCAATTTTACTTTGTAAAAAAAAAAAAATTTCTTAGGGATGTACACTAAGTTCCACAGTATTATAAAAGCCAAAGGGAAAAATGTAGATTTCTTTTCTTGACTTTCAAAGACCTTCACAATCTGGTCCAATCAGGCTTTATATCTCATTTCTGCTCTCCACACACTTTCTCCTCTGGTCAAATCTAACTAATGTCATTCACCACACATGTCACACACTATTTCCCAGGCTGGGATTTTGAATAAATGTCATCTTTCTGCCTGTAGAATCTTTTTTCCAGAAATTCATGTTTTTATAAGCTATCTGTATTTCCTGGTATTGTTCAATTGTCATCTATCCAATATCACTTCTTCCTATTCTGAATGTCCAGAGTATTTTTTTAAATTTATGCTGTGACCTTCACAATCTTTTTTTTTTAATTTTTTTTATTTTAAAGAAGATTTAGATTACATAAATGTTACATTAAAAATTTAAAGGTTTCCCATATGACCTACTCCCTCCCCTGCCCACACTTTCCACATCAACATCCCTCATTAGTGTGGTACATTTGTTACAATTGATGAACAAATATTAAAGCATTGCTACCAACCATGGATTATAGTTTACATCGTAGTTTACACTCTGTCCTGCACAATTTTGTAAGTTATGACAAAATATGCAGTGACTTGTATCCATCACTGCAATGTCATGCAGGACAACTCCAATGTCCTAAAAATGTCCCCTTATTACACCTATTCTTTCCTTTCCCATCCTCAGAACCTCTGGTGGCTACTGCCTTTATATCAATGATAAGAGATCTTCCATTGCTAGAATAATAATAAGTCTATAGTACAATAATAAGTCTAATTTAGTCCACTGTTCATTCCCCAATCTTGAGGACTTTTGGATGATGATGCCCACTCTGTTTCTAATTGAAAGGGGGCTTAGATCCCATGTGGCAGATGGATGGAACTGTCTTGCTTGCAGTTGCAGACACTCTGTTCCTTGGGATGGGTGATGTCCATCATCATCTTCTTGTTAGTTGTCCAGTGAACTGGAGAGTAGGTGTTGCAACTCTCCTGAGATTCAGGTCTCAACCGGTATAAGAACAACCAGAAGATTTAAGTCTCTGGGACACATATTTAATGGATATAGTGCTAATTATAGGTCAAATAAAAGAGGCAGAAGAGCCATTTGTAGAGAACCTATAAATGAGTCTTCAGAACTTTGTTTTTTAAATGAAATTTAAATCCTTCAAGTTGCCTAATAGTTTTTAGGTACATGTTGTGCTCCTAAGCCAAGATCAGTATCCAACACAGTGATGTGCCATCTCCATGTCTTCATAAACCACTGTAGGTATTCCAGTGTCTTATCATAATTTTATGTTCGGATAATCACAACTGAATCATTATTCATAAACATATTATGGTATTTGATGGACTTGGTGTTGAATCAAGTCCTCTCATTTGCAGCTGTATACCTTGGCTTATTTATTTACCCTTCCTAATTCTGTTACTTCAACTAAAATATGGAAATGGATGAATTGAAAAATTAAAATGCATAGTGTATCTCCATAGCCTGGCATACAATAGACACTTAATTACAAATCTTCAAACTTTTAAATTCTTAGCATAGATTTTAGGATACTGAGAGATGGTGGGTTGGGATTCCTTCCCTTCCTTTTTTCATATTGTTCAAATAACATTTTTATCATTTATTAATTTATCTTTAAATTTTTCTCATACCCTAGCATTTGCCTCTTTCAACTCCAGAAAAAAAAATGTCTATAATGTTTTCCTTTTTGGCCAATTGACAAAAAATTTCATGGAAAATTCTAGCACTATATGAGTCCATGAAATTTTTGCTTCATTAAAACAGTCAGGGCAGCTTGTTGAAAGGAGGCAAAATCCCCACACTGTCTAAGAGGGAAAGATCATAAAGTTGATCTACTGAAGAATTTCAAAAGTTTATAGAAACATTATGACAATTACTTCTTTGCTAAGAATGTTGTGTTCCAAAAGGATTATGTTCTTGTAGTAGCTGTAAATTCCCTATTAATAGCATTACAAATGCTGAATAACTTTGTGGAACTATCAGAATTACAGATTAATAGTGAGAGGCAATCAGTCTTGAATTTACAATTCTGGGCACTAAATGAAACCCATGATATTAAAGACCTTTGTTCTTTCTTATCTGGTCTTTCCTGCTCCCCTCTCTACCTATTCAGATGGAAAGCCCTGGCAAGCTCTCAGACATCAGGAATGAATCCTGGTAGTGCTACAGCTTCATCTGTCTCCATTTCAGTTTGGCAGTCATTGGAATTTAAGCATCTCCTGCATTTCTTGGGCCAGCAGTTTTGAGCCCTCTGTGGAATATGGATTGCTGGTTGTTCTTTCACATTTTTGTGCTTGTTGTTCCCATATATTATCTGAAGAGACATTTCACAACCAAGTGACAATTCCAGAGAAATCTTTTAGTAATGTAGGGTTATCAGATAATATTAAGGACATCCAGCTAAATTTGAATTTCAGATAAACCACTGATAATTATTTTAGTATAAACCTGTCCCATGCAATACATTATCTCTCTTAAAACTTTCAACAGTGTTGCCAAGCTATGCAATGATGATCTTTATAAAGAAGAGAAAAACAAGATTCTGAGGATATTCCCATGCAAAATTTGGGACATACTTACACTAAAAAAAATTATTTACTCTTTACGTGAAATCCAAATTTAACTGACATCTTGCATTTTATTTACTAAATCTGGCAACCCTAAATTAATGTCTGAAGGTCAGAACACCAGGCTAAAGCAGGACTCACATATAATAAAAACAGGACTGTTAGCCAGTAAAACAAGACAAGAAAATGACCAAAACAGAGACTCAGATGCAAGTGACCAAGAAGAAGACCCAGATGCCAAGAAGTTCTTCCCAGGATTTCCAATAATTATATAAGGCTATGTCTGATGGCTGGATACTTCTTATTCTCAAGAATCCTGGAACTAGAGCCCAGGGCCCCTAATTTCTTTCTGAGTAGGAACTGATTAGGAACTAATGCCTGGGTTAGGGACAACCCCAAAACTATGGAGAAGGGAGGGAACATGTCCAGGAATCCAAATTCGTTTTCATTTTTTATATTTTCATATTTTACATTGTGTTTAATTCTGTAAGCTGTCTCAAATCATTTTAGTACAAAAGCTTGCATAAATCCCAAAAGACTGAATGAATAAATAAATAAGCATAACTTTGGAGACCAAGTTAATTCTGTGACACCCAAGATCAGGAACCCTACCAGTTGCTTTTCTTCCCACCTAAGTTAATAGCCAAAGCTGTCTTGCCCCTTTAAATTAACTTCTTGATATATTTGGCAAATAAAATTTGCATTTCCTTTTTGGCGTTTTTTATTAGACTTTGGAGGATAGTCATTGTAAAGATTAGTTTCAGTTATTGTGACTCTGGGTTTCACAAAAATATCAGTTGGGTTTACTGTTTGAGAAGCTACTTTCAAATCTTTTTT
>JAQZBX010060350.1:0-17322 GCA_029593785.1 Cabassous unicinctus | reverse complement strand
ATTTAGATCTTTGATCAATCTTGAGTTGATTTTTGTATAAGGTGTTAAATGGTATTCTTCTCTCATTCTTTTGGATATGGATATCCAGTTCTCCAAGCACCATTGGTTAAAGAGGCCATTCTCTCCCAACTGAGTGGGCTTGGTGGCCTTGTTGAATATCAGGGGACTGTATATGTGAGGATCTATATCAGAACTCTCAATTTGGTTCCATTGTTAAGTAGGTCTATCCTTGTGCCAATACCATGCAGTTTTGATCACTGTAGCTTTGTAATATGTTTTAAAGTCAGGTAATGTGATACCTCCAACTTAATTTTTCTTTTTCAATATGTCTTTGGCAATTTGGGGCCTCTTACCTCTCCAAATATATTTGAATAAGACCTCATTGATTTGAATTGAGGAAAATTAACCGTCTCTGAGAACCAGTGTCTGAAAGAGAGATTAACAAGATAGAGAGAGAGAGAAGGGTAGGTCATGAGCCATCCCCCATATGGACATAATCTATGGTAAAGTGATAGAGTATATATACATAGTGAAGGATAGCACAGGTGGGTAGGTATATTACTGGAGTTGGTGGTGCAGGGTTAACAGGTGGAAAGATTAGGATGGGCAGGTTAGAATACCCAGGGCATGTAACTATGAATCTTGTCATCCCATGTGCCATGACAGGGGAATGTCATATGCCCCAGGGGGATGGGGAGTTAGGAACAGAAAAGATCGAATGGGGTATTTAGTGGTCATGGGAAATGTTCTTCATTACCTTACAGTAATGGAAACAGGACATGGTAAACATCATCAAGAAATATAAAGCTGTACCAGCTAAAATGTAAACTATACTGTAAACAATTGACAATGTTTAGTAGCTATGTTTCACTATCTGTATAACAGTTATAATAATGCTACCATCCACATACAAACACAAAAGGTTTTAATATGGGGTGCTGAAGGCGGAGGGAGTTAGGGTATATGGGAATCTCTAGTATTTGGTGTGTGACTTTGCTGTGACCTAAAATTTCTTTTAAAACTAAATGAAAATTTGGGAGACACTGGGGAATGAGAAGGGGAAGGTGTCATATTATACACTGGGCATCTCCTTGTATGCAGTGATAAAAGGAGAAAAATAATAATTAAAATATTTTTTTTCTTTTGTTTATTCCATTTTCTTTTTTTGAATGTCCCAATCCATTAATTATATTTTAGTTTTATTTCTTTTTTTGGAATTTCCTTGTATTTTATCTCTTGCATTTAAGCTTATCACTATTATTTGATTTGCCTATTATCTATTTTGTTAGTATATGGGCTTCTTCTTCAAGGAAGGTTTAGGTGACAGAACGGTTACAATGGGGGCTGCAGAGGACCATTGTTGGGGGTGTCTGGGAGGGGAGATTCATGGAGAAAGTTCATCTGAATATACATGAAAGATATATAAATTTGCTCAAATGATTAAGGGGTGGGGCATGGTCACAGTGGGTAGACAATCACTCAATAAATGAGGAAATACTGAATTCCCAGTCTGGAGAGCTCTGCCATATTCTCCAATGGAGCAGCAACAGTCCCCCAAGAGCCGGGGCAGTGTCTGGCGAAAGAGGATGGCAAACTGGTTCTTATTTCTGATATTTAATGAAGTATTGCCTTTGGCTGAAGTCTTCTCTTCATTCTTTACATTCATTTTGTTCTGTCCACTATGAGATTTTTCATGTTCTGTGAGATATGATTTGCACCAAAAGATTTTCATAAGCCTTACATGCATAGGGTTTCTTTGCAGTAGGAAATCTCTTGTATCTGAGATTTGACATTTGAATTAACGCTATCTCACATATATATTATTTCTTTTCAGTAAGAATTTTCTGATGAATGAAGAGGTTTTCTGTCCAGTTGAAACTTTCCCACCTGTATTACCATTCTATGTGTGTTCCCCTGTTAGGCTTTTAAAATGCGGGGTATATAATGAATGTAAAGAGCAGTATACATTCAGGACACTCATATGGTTTCTCTCTAGATTGAATTTTCTCATATTCCCTGAAGTTTTGTTTCAGATGGAAGCATTCACATGTTCATTTCAATACTATCTAATGCATGGATTTTCATGGTCAATGAGATTTAATGAATGCCGAAAGGATTTCCAATATTTCTTACATATACAAGGTTTTATTTCTGCATGTTTCTTGATGTGACTCTAGCTTTCCCAAATTCATGAAATCCCAAATGCTTTCCCTGAAGGATTAATTCTCAGGTATCTTATGAGGTTGAATTTCCAAGAAAACTTCACACTCATTACACTTAAAGGGGAGGACTACCACGTGGGACAAACTGGCAAAACTCATTGTCTTCCTTTTTTTCTTACATAGTTTCAGTCATGCTTCTGTAAGCATGATGCAAATTCTTTCAAAGTGAAATTGCATTCATAGAAGTGTTATTTTGAGGAAACAATGCTTGGTGTCAGAGAAAACATTTTCCCAACTTTCTTACATTCCCTGCCTTCATCTTAAGTCTCTACTGTTGTGGAAGTGGATAAAGCTTCATTCACAAACCTTTTGTTATATCATTCTCTCTGCTTCTTCATGTCCTATGCTTCTTCATAGTTTGTGGGGTGCAGCAAAGGCAGCGCTTAGAGGGAAATTATACCATTGAATGCACTCATTAAAAAATAGGAAATATCCAATATCAATCATCTAAGTGTACATTTGGAAAGCACCACAATATCTCCTTTTTGTTTGTTCTATCATCTGCGGCTCTTTTGCTTCAACTGAGCATCAAATCCAGTTTGGTAACTTCATAACTAGGAAATGGGGAAGTGATACAGCACTCAATTTATTATGGGGCAATAAAACACCCCATAAATCAACCTTGGAACACTGAGGCTTCCTAAGGATAAGAAATGTACAGTTTCCAAAGATGCACGAGTAAGGTGACCCCAGAACAAAGGCCAAAATGGCAACCCAGGAAATCCTGAATACTTTGTCTTGGACTGAATATTTTTGTTCAATTTGTTTTTCTTCTATTTATTTGGATGAGATGCACTATTTAATATTCTTAAAAGTTTACCGGGGAAATTATAACACTTTTCCTTGCCTTTCAAATCTGCACTTATTATTTCTTATTGACTAGCCAAATGATATATTTTAATATATTTTATATCCTCTATTATTCAGCCAAAGGGGTTCTGATGCAAAATAGCAGATATCTGTTGGTCTTTATAAAGGGTATTTATTTGAGGTAGAAGCTTACAGTTACCAGGACATAAAGCATAAGTTTCTTCTTTAACCAAAATCTGTTACCCCATTTTGGAGCAAGACAGCTGCCGACATTTGCCAGGGTTCAAGCTTATTGGGTTCCTCTGTCCCCAGGGCTGCATTTTTCTCTGGGCTTAGCTCCTCTGTTTCCTCCAAAATGTCAGCTGTAGACTATTAGGCTCTGCAAGCTTTGACTCTCTCCACAAGGCCAGCTGTGAACTCTCAGGTGAATGGCTTGTCTCTTTTCCCCAGGGCCTTCTGACCTTGCTCATCAGGACTCCAACATCAAAAACTACTCCAACTCTGTCCTTTGCCATGTCTTTTTCTCTTTGAGACCCCACCCACCATAGGGCGGGGCTCAACACCCTACTGACAGGGGCTCAGACAACACCCTTATAAAAACTAAATCATGCCATGATTAACAGGCCAATTTACAGGCATAATCCCATAAAAAATTAATGAACAGCCAAAAACAGATAAACTCATGTCTAATAAAAAGGAAAAAAAAAGAAAAAGGGAGTTTATGGAAAATTTCCAGTGGTCTTTAAACCATCTGCTCCAAAAGATGATTTATTGTCTTTTGAACAGTGTCTGGGCCTCCTAAGGAATCTAGTGATACATTTTTTACAATATTTGATGACCCTCCAAAAGTTTCTGTTTTTGTGCCAGCACCATCCTCTTCAATTATGAAAAGTATAGCACAGGGAAGTAGAGAAGGAAATTCAGAGGCTATGCAATTTCTTTTTTACTTTTCCAGTAACAGTAACTCAAATTCCAGTAGATGCTAACAATCCACATGGGGGTGTACAATATGAGCATGCTCCTATTCCTTTTAAAACTGTCAAAGAATTAAAACAAGCATGCACTCAATGTGGTGGAATTTCTCCTGATACTCAAGAATTGGTGCAAGAAATGGCACAAGCAAACAGATAAATACCCTGGGACTGGGATTTGTTAGCTCAAGCTGTTCTTAATTCTGCAAAATTTTTACAATTTCAAACTTGCTGGGTGGATGAAGCTAATATTGTAGCATGACAAACTCAACAGGAAAATTCACCAGTGCCTATTATTGCTGAAAAATATTAAGAATAGGTCAATTTGCTGGGGTTCCTCACCAATCTCAATATGATGATATTGCCATCAAACAAGCTTGATTGTGCTGCCTAGCCACATGGTGATGAATCTCCACCCCTGGATGGGCTGTACAATTGTTTTCAAAAATTGTTCAAGGAAATAATGATCCCTATGCTAAATTTGTAGCAAGGTTGGCAGATGTAGTCAACAAGACAGTAACTCAACCTGATCTTAAAGAAATGCCTGTTCCAAAAGATTCAGTAAGATTAATATTAAGAAAATCTAGCATCAGTTACAGGAGCATCACTATTCTGTCAAAAGAGTTAACTAAGATAAGTACAACATTCGGACAACAACTTTGTAAACCTCCTACTACCTACATAATGATAAGGCTGTGGGATGATAGGGGTTAATAGAATTAAACCACTAGAAGAGTAGAAGAATCCTGGCAACATTGGTGTTTTCTGTTTTGTTCCCATGCTGATTCTGGTTGGGCCTGTGTGGTCAAATTGATAAAATTAGTGCAAAATTTTTATTAAGGTGTTAAAAGGAACTTTCAGGTTTAAATTGCTAGCTTACTCCTGAACTTTGAGCCTAATTGTACTCCTAAAAAATAGCAATCCAAGAAATACATGTTAAATATCTGTATAAACTGCTAAATTAGAGCTTAACTCTATTTATGCTGTTTAAGTTGTCCTGGCTTCTTGCTGTTTACAAACAAAAGTGCTTGAAAGAATAAGCTTATATATTACAGGTAACATAGATTCCAGAAAAAATGTTAAAAACAGTAAAATCAAAGATGTGAAATGATGGAGGGCTTGAAGACAGCCATACCAAAGGAGTGAAAATTATGGGTCAAATTAGTAAGCTTTATGTTTCTGTTAGTGTATCATAATTCTTTTTGTATTTGTCTGTTTGTTCAGTGTCAGTGTACATTTTGATACCTCTGGGAGGTAATATTAAATTTATAAATGTAAATTATTATAAGGGCTGTATTTAAGTGTCCAAAAATTAAATAAAACCTTATATACATTGAATTTTCTAAATGTTTATCAGCAGTTAAAAAATTGCACTCCTGCAGAAGTGCATTGGCAACCTAGCAAAAAGAATAGATCAACTCTCCATCAACCTATATATTGGAAAGATGTTAATGATGGTCATTGGAAGAAAGGATGGGTAAAAATTTGGGGACAAGGGTATGCTCTTTTGCTTACAGATTCCAGCATCTCCATTTGGCTGCCAAACCATAGACTGAAACAGAGATAAGCAGACTCAAGCAAGACTTGTAATGAAGATTTTCTGGATGACAGTTCTAATGATCACACAAGTATTGGGGATAAGAACTAATAATTTTGCATACTGGCTCTATATACCTTATCCTCCACTTATAAGAGTAGTTACCTGGGGAGATCCACCATTTTCAGTTTTTTTAAATGGCAGTTCAGAATTTCCTTGGACATTTGATAAAAGATTACCTTTCCTAAATAATGAACAAGGAAAAACCATAAGTAATCTGACTTTACCCTTCCTTGGTCAGCTACTCTGCATTGGGCCACAACCACGATGCATGTCAATTAAAAATTGGACAGTGCTTATGACCCAAATAAATGAAACCTTAATGAAAATCATTTTATTCCCACCCTATAATGTTTCCAGTTACAAGTCTCAAAACTGCACTTGTTCCTTTCCCAGACAAATCGATGAGGAAGGGTGGCCTGAATGCCAAATAAGAAAGTGTACTAATTGTCTTTAATGATTCCTATGGAATAGTTTGGGAAGGCAACCCTGTGGGGTTGCCAGTCCCAGAAAATGGCATTTACACTGGAGTTGGTTGCACTGGAATTAATCAAATTATTGTATCTATCTCTGAAACCCATCCATATACATGCCTAGGAAGCTGACCTAATTACCTAGCAATGGGGAAATTTGATGGATCAATCAGTGATGATTGATCCCTTCCTCTTGGGATGACAGTTCCAGGAAAAAACAAAAGAATTTATGGAAATTATTTTTGGGATTAACCCCTACTTATACATTAACAGGAAAAAAAGCCCGGTGAATACAATCCTGCATTGGAATGGTAGCTCACATCATAAAGTGTGTGTATGGGATCCTATTGTTTTTATAGTTGCAACAGTGACCATTAATCAAACATGGTTTATTTGCAGAAATTGCTCCCTTTACACTTGTGTATCAAAGTCTGTTTTACAGGAGAATTCTACGGCCTTTCTAATAGGAAGAAGGTGTCATGGAATATGGCTTCCAGTTCACATAAATCACTGCTGGCAGTCTTCCCCTGAGAGCCAAATCCTTTAGCATTCTCTAAACCATCTTTTGAATAAAACAAAACCTTTAATTGCATTACATTTAGCTTCTGTGGTAGGGCTTATAGGTATTATTAAAGCTGCTGCTGTGGCATGAGAATATCCAAAAACAACAATATGATAAAAATTGGCATCATAATGCTAGTGAAGTATGGCATAGTAAGCATATATAGATGAGCAAATTAATAATAGGCTTAATGACTTAAAGATGGCTGTTACACAAAGGGGAGATCAAGTATATAATGTTAATTGAAAACAAGGCTTGAAGTGTGATTGGAATGAAAATGCTTTTTGTACGACAACTCTCCCTTACAATGATTCCCATTATGAATGGGAAAAAATTAAAAATCATTTTAAAAGCCATCACACAAATTTATCTATAGAAATTACAGATTTGCAAAAAAGGATTTTGAGCATGTCTCAGAATCAACTTACTATGCTTCCAGGTAGTGAATTTTGGCAATCAGTAACAGATCAATTGAATAAAATAAACCCCTTACATTGGTGGAAATCAACCTCTGTACTTGCTAACTTCGGTGTGGTGATGATTGCTGCTCTGCTTCCCTTAAACATATTAGGAAGTATTCACAAATTCCTGTTGTCCCACATTAATAGGCCGGAAAGACCAGCCATGCCAATAACTTGATTCTGCTTAAAACCCTTGACTCTCAAAATCCTGCCCATGTAAGCTTGGCTGGTGGCGAGTGACAGGTAAGACCTTCATAGGAGGGCAACCTAAGACAGGCACAGTCACTGTGGACAAAAACAAAAAAGGGGGAATTGTTGGAAAAGATGCTGAGAGACAGAGCCTAAAGGGTTAAACATTAAAAAGCATTCTTGCTGGCAGAGAAACATTAGTAAATGTCTCCAAGGACACTGCATACTGCAGATATCAGTAGGAGGAGGTAGAATGGAGTGAACTCACCACTAAGATGTTATTGTCTGAATTCCCAAGAAAGGTTTTCAGGGAAGCCAGAAGCAGGCAGTGCTCTCATGCACCAAACTGAGGAACTAATGAAGGACTCCCTACTTTTTTTTATCAGCATTCTAGTATAAAAAGCAGCTTCAGCCTAAATAAACTTGCCTTCATTCCACATGGAGTGAGGTCCCCTGGCCCCAAACTTTCTCTGGATCATTCCCAGCATCATCTGCCTCCATGATGAACTAAAACAGATACAGACATTTTCAATCCCACACGAGTCAAGAGGGGTTGGATGGGAAGAAGTTGATGAACAGCTGAAGAAGCTGGAATGTAACACATGTTCACTACAGTTCCCCAAGGCCAGAGAGGGAATGTCCTGTGTGAGAACCACACCCTCATAGCCCCAATGAAACCATCATCATAGGATCTGGATCTGCAAAGGAGGACAGGGAGAAAGCCCTGTCCAGCACTCACAGCCTCAGTTACTGATGTGAGTCACTCCAGAGAGTCTTCACAGGGGAGTAAACAGCAGGAAGTCCATCTTCTCCCATAGTGAAAACAGCCCTCTAACTGTACATGTGTACAGAGCTGTGTGGCCTTCACACAGTGACATCCAGGCTCCTCGTGCTCCATGCTCACTCTTCCAGAAGGAGGCCTCCACATGTCCAGGCAGCTGGGCAGGGGGCCAAATGGAGTGAGCACTTTTCCTTTATGGGTGACTGTATTTGCAAAGGGTGAGTGGAAGTGCCACCCCACTCCCACTAATGTTGCAGATACAAATCAATATTTTCAAATCAACCACTTTTTATGATTTCATTGTGTACTTTTTTTTCTAATTTCTTTTAAATTATAAACAAATGATCAGTGCAAAGTGTATAAATATAATTTATGTCTGTTATGGCAATCAGCAAAATTCCTTTTCTAGCCTCAACCCCATTCCACCTTCTTCAGAATTATCTGCATTGGCAGATTCTTTGAGTACACATTTCTGTTTGTAAATACATGCATTCTCCTGTTTCATCCATCCCACAACCTATCACATATGAGAAAAATATTGGAGTACAAATTAAGAATAGAAATAAATTTTCTAACTTCTTAAAACACTTGAGATTAGAAGTATATCATCCAATTATGTAATGATCATTTCTGATTTAAAATAATAAGGAAAATTGGAGATAAGTAAAAAGCATGCCACTGTAGTTCAGTGGCTGTTAAACTTGAATCCACATCAGAATCAGGTGAAGAAACTGATAAACTATAATTGTTTTGGGTGCCTTATAAGAAAATGCAGAATTAGTTTTAAAATGGTAATTGTTTAAATGCTTACCCAGTAAAAACAACCAGGATAATTTGAAATAAGTGAAATGTCGATCTTTACATAAACTAAGAGAAATGATAAATTAGTGGTCACAAATTGAACACAGATGAGTGTGGAAGAAGATGCGGGGGGAGCAGATCTCAGAAGAAACTGCAAGTGCACTTTTCCAAGAGGAGAAAGTCATCCTGGATGGCACAGTCACAGCCACTTCCTTAAAAGAGTGGCAACAAATTGCACAGACTCCAGGTTGAGATTCTTTGGTGATTCACATTCACTACATTCACAGGGCTTCTCCCCAGTATGAATGTTATCATGTTTAATGACATACAGCCTCTGGATGAAGGCTATTCCACATTCCTTACATGTATAGGGTTTCCTTCCACTATTAATTTTCTCATGGTCAGTGAAATTTCATTTGCTACTGAAGTCTTTCCTACATTCCTTGCATATATAGGGTTTCTCTCCAGTATGTCTTCTCTGGTGTGTAATGAGGCTTGAATTCTGAATGAAAGCTTTCCCACATCCATTGCATTCACAGGTTTCTGTCCAGTATGTATTCTCAGATGGTTAATGAGGTTTTCCTTCTGGTTGAAGGATTTTCCACATTCATTGCATATATAGTGTTTTTCTCCAGAATGAATGCACTGATGATTAATGAACTATTGATTTTGGCTGCATGCTTTTCTGCATTCCTTACATTTATTTTGCTTCTGTCCACTGTGAATCTTTTTCATGTTCTGTGAGATATGATTTGTACCTAAAGGCTTTTTCACATGCCTCACATCAAAAGTGTTTCTATGCAGTAGGAAATCTCTTGTATCTGTGATATAACATTTGAATAAAACACTCCCACATATATATGATTTTTCTTCAGTAAGAATTTTCTGATGAATAAAGAGGTATTCTGTCAGGTGGAAAACATTCCCACATATATTACAGTTCCTTGCATGTTCCCGTGTATGGCATTTAAAATGAGGAGTAAGAAAATGACTGTAAAGAACAGATTACATTCAGGAAACACATATGGTTTCTCTCTAGTTTCAATTTTATCATATTCCATGAGGTTTTGTTTCAGATGGAAGCATTCCCATGTTCATTACAATACTAACAAATATATGAATATTTCATGTTCAAAGAGATATAATGCATGGTGGATGGATTTCCAGTATTCTTTACATATACAGGGGTTTACTTCTGCATGTTACTTTGATGTGACTCTAGCTTTCCCAAATTCATGAAATCCCAAATGCTTTCCCTGAAGGACTAATTCTCAGATATCTCATGAGGTTGAATTTCCAAGAAAACTATACACTTATTACACTTAAAGGGGAGGACTACCATGTGGGGCAAACTGGTAAAACTCACTGTCTTCCTTCTTTTTTCTTTAGATAGATTCCTTCATGCTTATTTAAGCATGATGCAAAGTCCTTCAAAGTGAAGTTACATTCATAGAATTGATATTTTGAGGAAACAATGCTTGGTGTCAGAGAAAATATTTTCCCAACTTTCTTACATTCCCTGCCTTCCTCTAAAGTTTGTACAGTTGCGGAAGTGGATATGGCTTCATTCACAAGCCTTTTGTTTTGTGTTTTTTCCTGCTTCTTAATGTCCTATGCTTCTTTAGAGTTTATGGGGTGCAGCAAAGGCAGTGCTTAGAGGGAACTTATAGCATCGAATGCATTCATTAGAAAATAGGAAAGATCCAATACCAATCGTCTAAGCATCCAATTTGGGAAGTGCAAAAATGCCTCCTTTTTATTTGTTTTTTCATTCATGGCTCTTCTTGCTTCAAATGAGCATCACATCCAATTTGGTGACTTCATAACTAGGAAATGGGGAAGTGATACAACACTCGATTTATGTTGGGGCAGTAAAACATCCCATACATCAACCCTGGAACACTGAGGCTTCTGAAGAAAAGAAATATACAGCTTTGAAAGATGCAAAAGAAAGTTGGCCCCAGTACAAAGGCCAAAATGGCAACCCAGGAAATCCTGAATACTTTGTCTTGGATTATTTTTGTTCAATATTTTTTTTCTATGTATTTGGAGGAGTTGCACTATTTAACATTCTTTAAAGTTTACTGCAGAGATTATAACATTCTAGCTTGCTTGTCCAAATCTTCACTTATTATTTATTATTGACTGTCCAAATAATGTATTTGAAAACATTATATATCCTGTATTAGTCACCCAAAAGGGTGATGATGCAAAATACCCGAAATCTGTTGGTCTTTATAAAGTGTATTTATTTGGGGTAGAAGCTTACAATTACCAGGCCATAAAGCATAAATTTCTTCCTTCACCAAAGACAGTTACCTCTTTCTTGTAGCAAGATAGCTGTCAAAATTTGCTAGGGTTGAGGCTTCTTGGGTTCCTCTCTTCACAGCGTGGTGTTTCTCTGTGGGCTCAGCTCCACTGTTTCCTCCACAAGGTCAGCTGCAGACTATGAAGCACTCTAAGCTTTGTCTCTCTCCACAAGGCCAGATGTGAACTGTCAGGTGAATGGCTTGTCTCTTTTCCCCAGGGCCATCTGTGCTTGCTCATCAGAACTCCAAAATCAAAAACTATTCCAGCTCTGTTCTTTGCCATGTCCTTTTATGTTTGAGAACCCACCCACCAAGTGGTGGGCCCAAACACCCTACGGACTCTGGCCCATTCAATGCCCTTATCATAACTTAATCATGCCAAGATTAACAGAGCAGTTTACAAGCATAATCCAATATCTATTTTTGGAATTCATAGAGATATCAAACTGCTACATATCCATTTATCCATCTTATGCTATATATTATTTTATGGTGTATTTTAACACTTTATTGATGTCTTAGGCTACGGATATCATTATTACTTTATTCATTCAATAGTCATTAAATATATGAATTTAATTAGCAGATATTGTTCCTCAATCCACCCTAAACCTTGGAACTTCTGAGGTTATTTTCTTTCTGCCTGAAGAATTTCCATTACATTTCTTTTAACGTGTGTTGCTGCTAGCAAAATTTATTAGATTTTACTCATCTTTAAAAGTGTTTATTTCACTTTTTCCTGAAGGAGTGAGATTAATTATATCTTAGGCCGTCCAGGATCTCCACTGCTTTTCTGAGCACCGTTACTTTTGAATTTCTCCTTTCTGTTGTAATTATAATCGGTTCTATGGAGAAGAAATTAGGGGTGTTCAGATTTACCGCTTGCTTCCTGACCCACCAGCCCCCCAGGCAAAATCTGTGTGCTCTGGCTCTGGGGATGTGAATAATGGCACACCTCTCCGAGTTACATGCCTGATTGTGGAGTTGAGATTTGGTGGAGTATATTGAGTTCTTCTTGGGACCATTTTAGGTACCAGTGCAATTGTGTTCAGCACCACATTTTACTCAATGGTGGCAACACTCAGTGTACAGCCACTCCTTCAGGAGGTTCCCATTTCTCCCAGACTTTGGAGACCCCTCCTGATCCCTCTGCCATGGATTAATGCCCTCGTTTGAGTCTTGTGTGGATCCTGGAAAATTATGTTCTTACTAACCCATTGCTCTGTGTGTAAGCCTCTTGTATGTATGACATTTTGTTTAGATTCAGATAAGGGACTTTTCAATTTGTTCACATTTTGTTAGATTGCTTTAGTTTATTTAAGGGCCTCTGATTAGATTTCAGGCATTAAGATTTGTCTTTTATTTGCCGATACTTGTCTTTTCACTTAAATTCATCTTCAAAACACTGGATTCCTGTAACAGGCTGTGAATGCAGCAATTAATTCAAATTTGAAAATTAAGTAAGATACTTGTTTGATCAGCTGCTAAGCGCTTGCTTTCACTCATTATCAATGTAAAAACACTGCTTTTACCTAATACTATGCCAAAACACTGGTTTCTTCAGTCTTCAAAACTAAGCAATATACTCATTATATTGGCAGTTTTGCACTTGTTTTCACTTACAATGGATGTGAAAACACTGCTTTTACTCTGCCAAAGCTGCCGGTTCTTCACTTAGGAATTCTAAGTAAGATTCCTGTTTCTCACAATGCTATACATGAGTTTTCAACTACAATCAATTTGAAAACACTGCTTTTCCTCAATGCTGGTTGAATGTAGTGAGTTTTTTGTGTCAGAAAACCAAAAAGGAAACTTGTTTCATTGACTGATTTGCCTGTGTTTTCATTTACAATCAACTTCAAGACACTGGTTTCACCTCTCTATGATTGCAGTAGTTACTTCAAGTTTGAAAGGTAAGTAGGATTCTTGTTTGTTTGGCTGCTTTGCACTTGCTTTCCCTCACAAGTCAACACACGGATTTTACCCAATGCTAAGCCAATGCAGTGGTTTCTTCACTTTACATTCCTATATAAGATTTGTGTACTATTTGATGCTATGCTTGTGTTTTCACATAAATTCATCTTCAAAACACTGGTCTCCCGAAACAGGCTGTGAATACAGTAGCTAATTCAACTTTGAAAATTAAGTAGGCTCCTTGTTTGTTTGGCTGCTCTGCACTTGCTTTCACTCATTATCAATGTAAACACACTGTTATTACATAATAATATGTCAAAACACTGGTTTATTCAGTTTTCAAAACTAAGCAATATACTCATTACATTGGCAGCTATGCACTTGTTTTCACTTACAATGAATGTGAAAATACTGCTTTTACACTGCCAAGGCTGCCGGTTCCTCACTTAGGAAATCTAAGTAAGATTCCTGTTTCTCACAATGCTATACATGTGTTTTCAATTACAGTCAACTTTAAAACACTGCTTTTCCAGAATGCTTGTTGAATGCAGTGAGTTCTTTGTGTCAGAATATCAAAAAGGAATCTTGTTTCATTGAGTGATTTTCATGTGTATTCAATTACAATCAAATTCAAGACACTGGTTTCACCTCTCTCTGATTGCAGTAGGTACTTCAAGTCTGAAAGGTAAATAAGATTCTTGTTTGTTTGGCTGCTTTGCCCTTGCTTTCACTCACATGTCAACACACGGATTTTACCTAATGCTAAGCCAATGCAATTGTTTCTTTGCTTTACATTCCTATATAAGATATGTCTTCTATTTGCTGCTATGCTTGTGTTTTTCATAAATCCTCTTCAGTACACTGCTCTCCCGTAACAGGCTTTGAATGCAGTAGTTCAAGTCATTAGTAGTTCAAGTCATTAGTAGTTCAAGTCATTAGTTTCAGCTAACTCTCTGTGAATGCAGTAATTACTTCAATTTTGAAAGGTAAGTAATATTTTTGTTTGTTTGCATGCTATGCCCTTGCTTTCACTCACATGTCAATACACAGCTATTACCTAAGGCTAAGCAATGCTGTGGTTTCTTCACTTTACCAAAGTAAATTAGATTTCTCTTTTATTTGCTGTTATGCCTGTGTTTTCAGTTAAATTCATTTTCAAAACATTGGTTTCCTTAACAAGCTGTGAATGCAGCTGTTAATTCAACTTTAAAAGTTAAGTAAGATATTTGTTTGGCTGCTATGTGGTTAACTTCACTCATTATCAATGTAAAAACACTGCTTTTACCTAATAGTATTCCAAAATACTGGTTTCCTCAGTTTTCAAAACTAAGAAATATATTCATTACATTGGCAGCTATGTACCTGTTTTCACTTACAATGAATGGCAAAATACTGCTTTTACTATGCCAAAGCTGCTGCTAGCTCACTTTGGAAATCTAAATGAGATTCTTGTTTCTTACAATGCTATACATGTGTTTTCAAGTACAATCAACTTGAAAACACTGCTTTTACCTAACGTTGGCTGAATGCATTGAGTTTTTTGCTTTAGAAAACCAAAAATGAATTTGTTTCATTGGCTTATTTGCATTTGTATTCATTTTCAAACAACATCAAGACACTGGTTTCACCAAACTCTCTGTGAATGCAGAAGATACTTAAAGTTTGAAAGGTAAGTAAGACTGTTGATTGTTTGGATGCTATGCCATTACTTTCATTCACATGACAACACACAGCTTTTGCCTAAGGGTACGCCAATGCAGTAGTTTCTTCACTTTGCAAAATAAATAAGATTTGTCTTTTATTTGCTGCTATGCCTGTGTTTTCACTTAAATTCATCTTTAAACCACTGGTTACCCATAACAGGCTGTGAATGCAGCAGTTAATTCAACTTTGAAAGTTAAGTAAGATACTTGTTTGTTTGGCTGCTAGGAGTTTCCTTTCACTAATTATCAATGTAAAAACACTGCATTAACCTAATAATATTCTAAAACCTGGTTTCTTCAGTTTTCAAAAATAAGCATTATACTCAAAATATTGGCTGCTATGCATTTGTTTTCAAAACAATGAATGTCAAAACACTGCTGTTACTATGCCAAAGCTGCTGGTTCCTCACTTGGGAAATCTAAGTATGATTCTTGTTTCTTAAAATGCTCTACATGTGTTTTCATTTACACTCAACTTGAAAAAACTGCTTTTCCCAAATTTTGCTGAATGCATTGAGTACTTTGGTTTAGAAAACCAAAAAAGAACTTGTTTCATTGGCTGAATTCCATGTGTATTCATTTACAACAACTTCAAGACACTGGTTTCACCTGACTATCTGTCAATGCAGTAGTTACTGAAAGTTTGAAAGGTAAGTAAGATTCTTGATTATTTGGCTGCTATGCCCTTACTTGCACTCACATGTCAATACAGTTTTTGCCTAAGTCTAAGCCAATGCAGTGGCTTCCACACTTTACAAACCTAAATAAGATTTGTCTTTTATTTGCTGCTGTGCCTGTGTTTTCACATGAATTCATCTTCAAAACACTGGTTTCCCTTAAAAGGCTGTGAATGCAGCAGTTAATTCAATTTTAAAAGTTAAATAGGATACTTGATTGTTTGGCTGTTATGCGCTTGCTTTTATTCATTATCAATGTAAAAACACTGCTTTTACCTAATACTATGCCAAAACACTGTTTGCTTCAGTTTTCAAATCTAAGCAGGATACTCAATGCTTTCACAGCTATGCCCTTGTTTTCTCTTACAATGAATGGCAAAACACTCCTTTTACTATTCCAAAAGTGCTGGTTCCTCACTTTGGAAATCTAAGTAAGATTCTTGTTTCTTACAATGATATATATGTATTTAAAATTAAAATCAACTTGAAAACACTGCTTTCCCTAACGTTGCCTGAATGCATTCAGTTCTTTGTTTTAGAAAACCAAAAAACAATCTTGTTTCTTGGCTGATTTGCATGTGTATTCAATTACAAACAACTTCAAGACACTCGTTACACTAAACTCTCTGTGAATGCAGTAGTTCCTTCAAGTTTGAAAGGTAAGTAAGATTCTTCTTTGTTTGGATGCTATGCCCTTGCTTTCACTCACATGTCAACACACACCTTTTGCATAAGTCTAAGCCAAACCAGTGGTTACTTCACTTTACAAAACTAAATAAGATTTGTCTTTTATTTGCAGCTCTGCCTCTGCTTTCACTTAAATTCATCTTCAAAACACTGGTTTTCCATTATAGGCTGTGAATGCAGCAGTTAATTCAACTTTGAAAGTTACATAAGATATTTGTTTGCTTGGCTGCTATACTCTTGCTTTCACTCATTATCAATGTAAAAACACTGCTTTTACCTAATACTATGCCAAAACACTGGTTTATTCAGCTTTCAAAACTAAAAAATATACTCATTACATAGGCAGCTATGCACTTGTTTTCACTTACAATGAATGGCAAAACCATGTTTTTACTATGCCAAAGCTGCCGGTTCCTCATTTTTGAAATCTTGGTAAGATTCCTGTTTCTTACAATGCCAAACATGTGTTCTCAATTCCAGTCAACCTGTAAACACAGGTTTTCCCAAACGTTGGCTTAATGCATTGAGTTGTTTGCTTTAGAAAATAAAAAAAAAACTTGTTTCATTCTCTGATTAGCATGTGTATTCATTTACAATCAACTTGAAGACACTGGTTTCACCTAACTCTCTGTGAATGCAGTAGTTACTTCAAGTTTGAAAGGTAAGTAAGATTCTTGGTTATTTAGCTGCTATGTCCTTGCTTTCACACACATGTCAACACACGAACTTTAGCTAATGCTAAGACATTTCACTCGTTTCTTCACATTACAATACTAAAAAAGATTTGACATTTATTTGCTGCTATGCCTGTGTTTTCATATAAATTCATCTTCAAAAACATGGTTTTCCATAACAGGCTGTGAATGCAGCAGCTAATTCGACTTTCAAAGTTAAGTAAGATACTTGTTTGTTTGGTGGCTATATGCTCGCTTTCATTCATTATCAATGTAAAAACACTGGTTTTACCGAACACTATGTCAAACACTGGTTTCTTCAGTTTTCAAAACTAAGCAATATACTCATTACTTTGGCAGCTTTGCACTTGTTTTCACTTACAATGAATGTCAAAACACTGCTTTTAGTATGCCAATGCTAACGGTTCCTCACTTTGGAAATCTCAGGAAGATTCTTGTTTCTTGCAATGCTATACATGTGTTTTCAATTA